>JAYEVD010000858.1:0-56098 GCA_036346405.1 Phyllostachys edulis
GAGCAACCATCTTGAAGATGAAGCAACTTAGGGAGCATGAAGACCGGATCTGAATCGAATATCCTGATCTTTTTCATTACATCTCAAGTGCTTCCGAATCAAGAAAGGAGCAGTTAAACAAAGCAATAGAAAGGAAAATGTATTATAAATACTTTGTAACCTTGTTAGAATATCTTAGCACTATATTTGAAGGAAATCAAGACAATGATGTTGTATCTTTTTCTAGAAGTCTTCAAATCCAACTTGAGACCTACGAGAATCTCGGGCAAGATTCTTTGGGGGGAGTTTTCACGACCCAAGTTAATTAATGATAATTAGTATGTATCTCATTAGCATTCATATTGTTTTTGGGACATTTTCAACATTTGTTGCACTTGGAAAATCTTATTCAAAGATTAAACTATAACCTAAATTACCTCCTAAAAAGAAAAGCGAAATAAGTCCTTATAAATACCTCTATAAAATAATGTATTCAAATACTATAATATTTATCAGGAATAAATATAATTTTACCAAATTTTTAGACACCAAGTTGACCTTGAGAAAATTCAAAACCATTCTAATAAACCTTCTTTTAATGAATTAAAAATCTATGAATAATACATGAGCAGTGGGTGAACATAATTTTTATGTTTACTAGGTAGTCCCAGAACCTCTGTGAAAAATTTTAGAATTTTTCAAATTTATTTTGCTATTGTAGTAGCTCGGTCAAAGTAGAAGCATTAGAAACCAAATCGCTCAACTTTTCATTAATCCTTGCGCTTGACAAACTCCGACTCAACCCACGTCATCAGGCTTTGTTGAACCGCCTAGCCGCACCAACGCGCCCGAGCCTAACGCTTTGTGCCCAGCAGCCTTGTTGGGCCTCTGCGTTAGGGTCATCCCCAACCTCACATTGGCACGCTTAGGCGTTGTGCGCCATCGACCAACGAGCCCTCGCCTGCCAGATTGACACCAGTGATTGCCGCCCCATGCAACCACTCCCGGAGCTTTGCTATTTAATGTCGCCCCTATCTCAGATTACTTGCGAGTCAAAACCGCCTCGGCAACCTCTTTTCTCCCATTCCTTCTCTCGGTGGCGGTGAAGGAAGAGGCTTGTTCTAGCTCTCGTCTCGGGTAAGCTTTAACCCTAGGTGTCCCAGTCCGTCCTTTTTCATCGCCATTTCCATTTTGGCTAATGTCGGCTTCTAATTTTGCTTGTAGACGCTGGAGCACCGCATTGCCATTCCCACGTCTGGAGCGCGCACTGAACAACACCACCGTGACAACTTTTTCTCCAAAAGGTATTGTCCTTGTTTATGTGTGTCACCTTCTGCCTTTAGGCATAAGATTAACTTCCCCTCAACTCTTTTGCTTAATGCATCACAGGAACTCGTGGAATTTGTTTTCTCCCGCATTCTCGGCCGACAAGATCCCTTTTGCACCTCGTTGTCGTTTCGGTAAGGCATTACCTAATTCCTCTCGTTTATACCACCTACTGGTTTCCCTTGAGCTACTCTGACATCCATTTGTCTCTCTCCCTCCTCAGGGTCCTCCGCATCGCCGCCGTGAACCTCATCGTAGACAAGGTAGCCCCAAACATCTCCTTACCCCTCCAACGTTCAAGTAGACTTAGCAGACCTCTTAGATGCTCGGGCATCGGCTTATTTGGACAATGCGGAGTTTTATCGTTGCATGCACGTTTGGCCGATGTTGGGACACAAAAATGCAATTCTGGACCCTCTGTGTATAATGCACTAGTCCAGGATCACACTAGTGTACACAGTGTCAACACAGGTGAATATTGATCCACACAAGATGAAATAATAGAATAAATGAGTAATTTTAATAACAAATAACTGTTTTGAGCTTAAGTTTGAGTTTTAGATTTATTAAGCCTCATAGGGCTGACAATAATGAAATAAGCAGCAGCAGAACAAATAACTTCAACGGGAACCCATCGATTCGCCACAGGCAACCGACTAGGATCAAAAACCTAGCGATCAGCACCTTCGTAGAACTCCTCCTCAAAAATGGGCAAATACTCCTCCACTTCTGTTAATTGCTTACAGCAAGTATGAGTACACAACCGTACTTGCAAGTCATATCACAGAATGCAATGTATACATAATGGCTTATTCGAAAGGAATGGCTTATGTGTTTCTTTTGCAAAAATGCAACATTTGCAATTGAATACGAATAATATATTAAAACATACTTCAAAAAAATAAACAATATTAATTTAATAATTGGTTTCACAAAGAACACAGAGTCTAATCAAATAATTCACACAGCCACATGATTTAGATCACATAGCTCCCTTCCTAGGTGTTTTTATGAAAATCTACCCCTCATGTGAAATCCCCGAGCATATCTCCAACCACAGATGCGGCTATTCGAATAGATTTGTTTAACACTCTGCAGAGGTTGTACACTTTACCCACACGATACAACCAGTGTAGCTAGCACCAATCATAACAAAACCTTTTAGAAACTTTATCTCAAACATTGACACTCCCGATGTGTTTTTCTTCTTTGGTACTAAAACACTAAGAAAGTTAATCGACACACAGTTGGACGGGGAAGCGGTGAACAGTCCTGACGTGATATACACAGTAGTCCACACCTCTACTCATCAATAAGCACCTAACCTACAACCTGAGTAGTTAATATCGAGACTCCATAACTTACTAAGTTAGGCCCGTCCTATACCAAGCATATGGTCGTATAGTAAGGCTCAGTTCAATAGTGCACAAAGTTGAGTCATTAATTGACCAAGGTAAGACTTCTAATTTATAACTATGCCACAATGATTATTATTCCCATTCAAAAAGCTCCACCATATCACAAAGTATTCACCACTTGCCTTAGTCTAAATCCTTTCCCACCGTGTTGGTTAAGTGCAACACATGCCATCAATGAGTAATAGCACACAGCGCATACAGTTTTATCACAAAGTTCCATATTCACTTAGTTAGATTCATATTTGCAACTCACATGAAATGATGACTCGTGGCTTGGCTAAGCAATCTATTCATATTTAACCAACCCACGTTGGTGCTACGATAATACAAACTAAATAAAAACCAATCTTGGGTGACAAAAGATTATGACATAATAATAGACAAGGTGGATATAATCAAATTGGATTAATAACTAAACCCAAAAGCATTTAAATAAATACTTAAAGTAAATGCAATAGTTTGAATCAAAGTATTTTGAAAACTGGGTTCAATATGATCAACGGTACAACTTGCCTTGAAATAAATCTGGGTACTGGTCTTGATCTTGATGCACTCCTTCTTCTTCTTCAAAATTCCCCGAAGAATCAACGTCTACTCGCAAACGACGCAAATAAACAAAATAAATAAATAACTGAGAAAAACAAACTCCAAAAATTAAATACAAATCTCAAATAAATAGAGCTTGAATTTAGATGAATTTAGAAATTTGAATGGGCTTAATCGGAGTTGGGATGAAGAAGATATGGCCTTTGAAAGTTCAAACCCTAAAGAAATACCTAAATTGGAAATTCTGAATTATCCCGAATTACATTTCTATAGGAAAAATAGATTATGACATCAACGGACGCCAGCCCCGGGATTTTCGGCTCGAAAAGAAATTAAAAGAAAAACTGACACGTGGGACCCACAAGTCAGTGACACGATCACGGTGAACTAACTCTACGGGGAGTTTGGATCTGGTGCGGTAGACTTAGTGTCGGACCCCAAATTTAGAATTTGGAATCCTCCGTGTCAAGCTGTGCTAATCACTGGATCGATGGTTAGCATACGAGATACATTCTTGGACCATTCCATCAACCAAATAAACTAAAGCAGATCCACGGTCGGGTCCACATTTGTGACCAAACTTGGTCGAACAAGGGATTACGAGGAGGTCTTGAAGAGGTCACAGAGATGTCCCGATGGATTCTGAGGAGGTTACGAAGTCGTCAGGAGATCTGGGAGGTCTTGAAGAGGTCTGAGGAAGTCTTATAGCGGTCTTGGGGAGGTTACGAGGAATCTTGTAGAGACATCTGAGGAGGTCTGAGGAACAACTGTGCGACGTCCCGGGAGGTCTGAGATCATGACAAAAGTACAGGAGGTCTGAGGAGGAGGTCTGAGGATACGACAAAAAGGGTATAGGAGATCTGAGGAGGTCCTCGAGGATCGACAAAGGGTATAGGAGGTCCTAAGGAGGAGGTCCCGAGGATATGACAAAAGGTATAGGAGATCTGAGGAGGTCCCGAGGATCTGAAAAAAAGGTATATGAGGTCCTGAGGAGGAGGGCCTGAGTGGTATGACTACGCTCAATGCGGTTTGTGCTCGGTGCGACTAGTGCTCGTAGGGGCAGTACTCGTATGAACAATTGAGTAAATACAAGCACACCACTTAACATATATATATTTATACATAACAAGTCGTGCGGCCAATTGTTTTACAAAAGAGCCATGAACTGGAAATCTTACAAGAGTCAGAGTACAGAATCAAAAGATAGGTGCGAAAGTAAAATGCATAGTAGTGGATCCATTCACTCTACCCACAAGCAAGCGATTGGGGGTTCCGGCCTAAGCTTCATCATCTTCTGGTGCAACCTCCGAGTAGTAGTAGTCATAGGGGTCTTGGTCGTTTGGGTCTAAAAGATTACAATGGACGAGCCTGAGTACACAACTGGCATTTCATGAGCTAACACACAATGCAAATCATATAGATGTAGGCGTTTAGTCAAGGGAAGTCTTAGAGTACTTTTATTTGCACAAAGCCAAGTTTGAAATATATAAGTAGCATGAAATCCTAAGACTTAGCATTTTTAACAATCTGTTTTCATAAATGGGTTTTGATTTTGTAAAGTACTAGTAGAGGTCCCACCTCCTATACCATTGAGCGGCTCCATCCACCCAATGCTCGAGCTATCCCAGATTTACCATCGTCCCCATCAGTCGCTCCATCGTCCCCCACTGTGCTTTCTCAAATCCACGGGGTCCCTTGACCTTTCCTTTTCATCACAAACGGTTTTGTAAAAATGAAAGCTATATCAAGCAAGTTCTAACACCGCTCTTGACTGTGAGCATGGCTATCATGATAGTTTTCTTACTCTGCGAGTTCGCACACTTTACCCACAAGAGGTAATCATCTTGATATATACACATGTTTCCTTAGGCGTGTGAATCAAGGGGAGATTACCACAAGGCCTTTAAAGCGCTCAACCTTGACGCAACTCCACCCGCTAAGGTTTCACCGCCCGGAGCCACACTCCCAGGAGACCCCCTTTTGCGCCGTGTGGTTTTCCTGTGGCTCCCTTACCCTTACCCACGCCACACACCCACCAGTAGAGAAGCCACGCTGAGGCAAACAAATTAGTTAGCCAGGTCGTACCCATTATGGACTTGTGGTTGCGTTAGTTTTGCATGAGAGGTCATTCCAAGATTCGGTCCTTAATTGACTCAGGTGGTACATCCACATACCAACACCCTCTTGTGCCCCCGGCACCAGCCACTCTTTCCAACCACCCGAGTCGAAAACAATTTTCAGGTTTTGCTTTGTTTTGAAAATATTCTTTAGTCCAACATACCAGCCAGGCTCCCAGCCTCAACTGCCCCAAATCACTTTCAAAACATTTTTAATGATTGTGGTCGGGCAGTTTAATGCCCGCATGACATTTTATCTAAGCAAGGCTAAGCATGACACTTAGATACAGACTTATCAGGTAGTATGTAATCCATTAAGTCTAGGGTGACAAAGGATAATATCTAAATTCAAGGATGGGATGTTTATACACAATTATTGTTAAGGCATTAACTATGAGCTAGACCAACATAGTTTGTTAAAACCTAGCAATGTAATTTCATAATTTAAAGCAACATAATTTGCAAAAGGTAGGTGCAATATGATCAAAGTGTTGACTCGCCTTGGTCGAGGTTCTGCGGATCTTGTCCTGGATCAACCGGGGGTCCTTCGGTCGCTTCAGCTTCTATATACGTGGAAATAACTAAGAGTCAAATAAACCCCGAGAAACTCAATTTGAAATCAATAATCAAATAAACTCAAATAAATCCAAATGCATTCAATGAAAGGAAACCCTTTGAAAGGAAACACCCACATCCGGAGGTACTGTGACCAGGGGAGGTCGCGGGGTGTTACGATCAGTGGGAGGTCGCGAAAGTACTGTGACCAGGGGAGGTCGCGGAGTTTAATGTGACCGGGAGGTCATGGAGTTACTGTGACTGGGAGGTCTTGGAGGTTCTGTGACGGGGAGGTCGTGAGGTACTATGACTAGGAGGTCAGAGTTCTTGTGACTGTGGGAGGTCGCAGATTCTTGTGACTGTGGGAGGTCATGAGTTCTTGTGATCAGGAGGGTGGTCTTTGCAAAAAGACTAGGACCACCCGGAGGTCGCGGAAGTTTTAAGACCAGTGGGAGGTCGTGAAAGTGTTGCGACCAGTGGGAGGTCTTGGAAGTGTACAACCTGGGGAGGTCGTGGAAGTGTACGACCAAGGGAGGTCGCGGAAGTGCTATGACCAAGGGAGGTCATGGGAAGTGCTATGACCAAGGGAGGTCATGAAAGTGCTATGACCAGGGGAGGTCATGAGAGTGCTCACGACTAAGGGAGGTCATGAGAGTGCTATGACCAAGGGAGGTCGTGGAGTCTTTGCGACCAAGTGGGAGGTCGTGGAAGCGTTAAAACGGTGGGAGGTCATGGAAGTGTACGACTGTGGGAGGTCATGAGCGTCACGACTGTGGGAGGTCATGAGGAAGGTTATTGTGACGACCCACCCTATGATATACCGCAAGAGGTCCGGGAGGACCATTTTTTTTTGCTCTACGGTGCCACCACAGAGGAGTGGTAGCACCGCTCGGTGCATTCCCGAGGAGGCCTACCAGGACCTCCCAGGAGGCCTTCAAGTTCTCCTGGAGGTCTTGGCCCGCAGCTGACCTCCCAGGAGGTCTTTAAGTCCTCCTGGAGGTCTTGGCCAGGCACCCTTCGGTAGCACCACCCAGTATATCACTAGAGAGGTCCGACAGAACCTCCCAGGCTAAGTCCCGTAGGACCTCTTGGAGGTCCTGCCCCTGTGCATCCGAGCTAGTCCCAGGACAACAGAAGCTAGCTCCCACAAGGACACAAGCCAACATCACAACCACGAGGTCAAACAAAGATGAAGCAGACAAATTAAACTTAATATAAGGCAGGACCTTATGGTCAAGCTTGTTAACAAGAGGTCTGCCACTGAGGGCTTACAAAACCAACAAGGACTTACAACTGGCAACAAAGAGCTCTAAAGCTCCAACACCAAAAGCACGCAGAAGCCATCCAACAAGCCCCACAGGCTGTCGGGTGGTGGACGTCCTAGGCAGCTGGATCGTCGAAGAACTCCTCCTCAAAGAGGTCTGTACTGCCCTGCGCTTGATCATCTTCGTAATCTGCTTTGACACAAGGCTTAAAGCCATGAGTACTTTGAATGTACTCAGCAGGACACAGGGAACATTTATGCAACTAATATCCATGGAAGGGCTTACCAAATGAGAGCTATAAGGTTAGTTTGCACAAAGCCAAGTTTTGACAAACAATAGCATTAGTAGATTGAAAGCGACAAGTTAAAACACTAGTACATAATACATTTGATGTTTGAAAAGGGTGGAGTGAGCACCAACTCACAGCCACAACAAAAATGGGGAGGTGCTGGTCACACGTGACCAGGTCCTCACCAAAAACCTCGGAGCACCCACTCCAGAGGAGAACCAGCCCCTGGACCACTACCGAGCCAACCTCGACCCCTCTGGAGCCGGCCAAGGTCTCTTGAGGCAAAGCCAAGGCATCTCGCTGAAATGTCCAGTGGCACAAACTTTTGAAACAACTACCCCTTGCACCATTTTCACTGAGCATGTCCATGACCAACGACTTGGCTATTTGAATGGATCTTACACTCTGCAGAGGTGTACAACTTTACCCACAATCCACGATCTCTCTAGCGGGGCGGGTTCCGGTCACCCTTGCTCACTTCCGAAGGTGAGCAGTCTAGAGAGCGCGGCAAGGCCTTTACAAAGCTTTGAACTGGCTCGGAGTTGCCCGCTTAGGTTTCGCAAATCCCCCCTTTGGTCTAGAAGTCCGCAGGGTTATGGGGTGCCCCCTCTTGCGCCAACGAATCACACGCTCAACCACAACAGCCCCAAGCCATCTCATTGCTAATTATTCAGCCCAGACCACCCCCATTAAGTGATCTTGTGGTTGCACTGATTGGCCCAGATCAACAGAACACAAAGTTGAGTCCTTAGTTGTGCTAAGGCAAGACTTCCACAAACCCAGGTGCGCATAGCACTCACTACTCACTCATTGCCTTCTTACCTCAGCAAAACCTTTTGTAATTACCCTTGCCAAAAGACCACCCAGTCTTGGCACAACAGTTTTAACAAAGTGGCCTCACACCACAGATCCAACACAACTTAGGCATCCCGCCATAGGCGCTAACAAATGGCACCGACCACGAGTTCTATAGCTCATTAGTCAAGATTATTAGGAATGAAACATGATTCACAGTCCCCACGATTTCTAGAGCGAAGCAATACATAACCTCTGACCCCATGTTGGCAAATAACAAGGAACACCAACTAAATACCCAACCTAAGGCTTACCGAGAGATCATGACAACATGACTTGAGCAAGTTATGAAAGGGGCATAAATCAAGTAGGAAAGTAACTTACACACCTCAAACATTTTCTTGTAAAGATAGCCATGCATGATAAAGTAAAACCAAAATACATTTGCAAAGTTAGGTTCAATATGATCAAAAGGAGGTCTGTGGCTTGCCTTGGTCAAGCAGTGGAGAACCTTCGGCTGGGAGAGCTGGATCCAAGAACTCCTCGAACTCGTGATCTACACGCTCACAAAAACCAAATAAGCAAAACCACACTAGGCCAAAGAACTTCAAAGGAACCAAAAAGGAACTCAAACCAACACGGCAAGAAAGGAAAACCAAGAGGCTCAGCACAGCCTCAACGAGCTCCAGGGGAGGTTGTGACGACCCACCCCGTGATGTACCGCAAGAGGTCCGGGAAGACCATTTTTTTTTGCGCTGCGAAGTCACCACAGAAAGATGTGGTAGCACCGCATGGAGCTTTACCGAGGAGGTGCCGGGGACCTCCCAGAGGTCTTGCGGACCTCTCTGGAGGTCTTGGTCCGCCATCGACCTCCGGGAGGTCTTGAAGACCTCTGGAGGTCGTGGCCGCCACCCGCTCAGTAGCACCTCCAGCACATCACTAAGAGAGGTCGGCGGGACCTCCCAACTAAGTCTAGAAGGACCTCACGGTGGTCCTGCCTTGTGCATCTGAGCTAGTCCCGGGACAACAGAGCTAGCCCGCACAAGAACACAAGCCAATACCACAACCACGAGGTCAAGCAGAGATGAAGGAGACAAATTAAACTTTATATAATAGGACCTTATGGCCAAACTTGTTAACAAGAGGTCGCCTTGAGGGCTTACAACACCAACGAGGGACTTACAAGCGGCAACAAGGAGCTTCTAGGGCTCAAACACCAGAACACGCAAAAGCCATCCAACAAGCACCACAGGCTGTCGGGTGGAGGACGTCCTAGGCAGCTTAGTCGTCAAAGAACTCCTCCTCGAAGAGGTCTGCACTGCCCTTATACGCATTTGGTCATCTTCATAATCTGCTTTGACACGGGGCTTAAGCCATGAGTACTTGGAATGTACTCGGCAAGTCACAGAGAGCAAAGGTGCAATAATACTCATGCAAGGACTTACCAATGGAGAGTCTGTATGGTTAGTTCAGCGCAGCCGATTTGAACAATAAAAATAGTAATAGATTGAAAAGCGACAAGGTAAAACCATAGTACATAATACTTTTGATGTTTAAAAGGTGGGGTGAGCACCAACTCACGCCCACAACCAAAATGAAGGAGTTCGGTCACACCGTGACTGTGTCCTTACAAAACCCACTCAGAGCACCCACTCCAGAGGTCCAAACCAACCTGGACCACTACCCGAGCCAACCTTGACCCCTCTGGAGCCGGCCAAGGTCTCTTGAGGCAAAGCCAAGGCATCTCGCGGAAGTGTCGATGGCACAAGCTTTTGAAACAGCTACCCTTGCACCATTTCCTTGAGCATGTCCATGACCAAGGACTTGGCTATTGAATAGATCTTTACACTCTGCAGAGGTGTACAACTTTACCCACAATCCACGATCTCTCTAGCGGGCGGGTTCGGTCACCCTTGCTCACTTCCTAAGGTGGCAAGCCTAGAGAGCGCGCAAGGCCTTTACAAAGCTTTGAGCCCGACTCGGCTGCCCGCTAAGGTTTCGCATAATCCCCTCTGTGGTCTAGAAGTCCGCAGGTTGTAAGTGCCCTCTTGCGCCAACAAATCACACGCTCAACCACAACCGCCCCAAGCCAACCCATTGCTAATTATTCAGCCAGACCATTCCCATAAAATGATCTTGTGGTTGCTTTGTTGGCCCAGTTCAATAGACACAAAGTGAAGTCCTTAATCGTGCTAAGGCAAGACTTCCACAAACCCAGCTGTGCATAGCACCCACTACTCACTCCCTACCTTCTTGCCTCAGCAAAACCATTTGTATTAACCCATGCCAAAAGACCACCCAGTCTTGGCACAAAAGTTTTTCACCAAGTGATCTCACTCCACAGTCAACACAGCTTAGGCGTTCTGCCATAGCTGCTCAACAATGGCACCAACCACACTTTTCATATTTATTAGTCAAGATTATTAGAGATGAAGCATGATACGTTCGAACCACGTATTCTAAGCAAGGCTATAAAGACCTACGGTCCCCCATGTTGGCAAATAACAAAGAACACCAACTAGATATCCACCCTAAGGCTCACAAGGTGAACATGACAACATGATGGAGACAAGGTATGAAGGAGGCATAACAGCAAGTAGGCAAGTAACTACAGCCCTAACCATTTTCATATAAACATAGCCATGCATGATAAAGTAAAACCGAAATACATTTACGAAACTTGGTTCAAGATGATCAAAATGGGGTCTGTGGCTTGCCTTGGTCAAGCAGCGGAGAGCCTTCAGTAGAGAGAGAGCTGGGTCCAAGATCTCCTCAATCTCGTGATCTACGTTCGCAAGAAAACCAATTAAGCAAAACCACACTAAGCCAAGGAACTTCAAAAGAACCAGAAAGAACTCAAACCAACTCGGCCAAAAGGAAACCAAGAGGCTTAACACGACCTCAAAGATCTCTGAGGAAGGTCTTATGCAAGGAAGGACCGGCAGGTGAGGCAGGGAAGGAAGAAATGAGCAACAGGTTACAAAGGCTTGCCCGCCCAGGCTTTATATAGCCGGAGTTGGTAGTGTGCACCACAAGGAAAACCCAGTGACGTGTAGGCAATCGGGACAACTAGGGCGGGGCTTGCCTAAAAGAATTGAAATAGAGTACCTCGGATGTGATGCATTTAATGTGACCCGACACCTATTAAATGCGCACCGAGTTCTGAGGCAAAAGCACATTGCAAGGTGGAGAGGGCTGGTAAGTGGGGCCGATCAAAAGGGTGTCTGATTGGTCAAGGGTATGGTCCCACCGCAAGGGTCACCCCGCCAAAGGCCTTTGTGAGGTTCTGGGCAAGAGGTCCAAGACACTTTCGAGGGGGAGGTCTGGACAAGAGGTCCTCAAAGCTCAAAACGAAGAGGTCTCGCCTTCAGACTGCACAAGGGAGGTCTAAGGGTAAAGATTTCAAGGGAGGACCTCAAGTCGGATCAAAGGGTGCGGGGAGGTCGACAAGTAGATCTCCAAAAGGGAGATCTCGGTCAAGATCTCAAGGGAGGACCTCGGCGGTCGAGATCAAAGTGTGCAGGAGGTCGACCAACAGAATATCTGATTTAGGAGGTGGTCCTTATAAAAGACCAAAGAAGGACCGGGAGGTGGTCTTTGCAAAACAACCGGGAGGAGGTCCCGAAACAAAGGCAAAAGCAAGCATCAAAGCGGAACCGTTCGATTGGAATCGGGCGGTCGAGAAGGAAAGGAACGTTCGGACCAAGCTTAAGCAGACCAGCGAGACTAGGCCGTCTAATTAAAATCGGACGGCAAGGAGGGAAAGGGGCGTTCGGACCAAGGTAACGTGCCCTTAGGATTGGGCCATCCAACCCACATCGGATGGTCCTAAGGTTAGAAGGCAAGGCCTCAAGCGTCTGTTGCGAGAGTCAAAGATGGGTCCAAGCGCTAAGGAGGTCTTGGACCTAAGGAGGTCGGAACCTTTGGATCCAACTAAGGGAGGACACAGACGGCTAAGATCTCCCGAGAGGAGGTCCTAATGGCGAGATCCTAACAAGGGAGGTCTTAAGGGCCGGAGGAGGTCAGAAGGACACTGAAAAGTCCGCAGAACAGAGGAGGTCTATTTGGACACAAGGGAGGTCCAAATAGCCACGAGGAGGTCTAGGAGGGTCCCAAAAGGTATTTGGGAGGTCGAGAGAGACTCTGAGCGCCCAAGAGAACTCGGGGGTTCCGAGAGGCGTGGAGAGGTCCACGGAGGTCCAAAGAAACAAAACCAAGCGTGGCTTGGAGGGACCAAGAGGTTTTGAAACACAAACTGAGCTGGGTCTTTAACAGAAAACCCAAAGCACGGGGAGGTCCGAACAGAGGAGATAAGAGAGAGGTGCGGATCTCAAGAGGTTCAACCCAACAAAGGAAGTTAAGAGAGAAGAGACAAACCGAGGACACACAGAGAGGCTCTCGATGACAAGGAACACCAACAAAGAACTTAGTTAAGGTTTAATTAATTCCAATTGAACTCTCCAGATTTCAAAACGTCAAAGTTAAGCTTTGTATTCTCAATAAAGCCAAATGGTTACTTTTATTTTGAAAACCGGGCAAGAAACTTAAGAGAAGCGGGCGTTACAAACCTTCACTCCTTAAGGGAATCTCGACCCGAGATTCAGCCGAGCTAGGGAACAAGTGGGGAACTCCTTCACGAGGTCCTCTTCACGTTCCCAAGTTGCCTCTTCTTGAGTGGTTACTCCATTGCATCTTGCACCGCTTGGAGGTCTTGTTCCTTGTAACTCTCTCGACACGTCCAAAATCTTGATGGGGTGCTCTCTGTAAGTGAGGTCTTCTTGGAGGTCCACACTTCAAGGCATCTGGTCCTCTGGCGATCATAAGCACTTCTTCAAGCTGTGAAACATGAAACACATTGTGGACTCCAAATGAGTGAGGTGGGAGGTCCAACTTGTAGGCTACTTCACCCTTCTGCAAGGATCGAAAGGGACCAATAAACCTTGGAGCAAGCTTCCCACTAACTCGAAACATTGCATACCTTTGAGGGGTGATACTTTGAGGTAGACTTGGTCTCTGGAACAAAAGCTAAGTCTCGACGTCTAACATCTGCGTAGCTCTTTTGCCGAGTTTGAGCAGCCCTTAGCTTATCCCTTATAGATCTCACTTGATCTTGACTTTCCTCAAGAAAGTCAAGCCAAGAACTTGGCCTTCACCCGATCTCGTCCAAGACAAGGAGTCCTACATTTCCTCCATAAATAGCTTCAAAGGGACATTTGAAGGCTCGCAGTAGCTGTTATTGTAGGAAAATTCTGCATATGGCAACATCTTGTCCCAACTAGATTGCCTTTCAGGCGCAAGCTCTTAGCATGTCCTCAAGGACTTGATTAACTCTCTCGGTTTGGCCATCTGTTTGTGGGTGGTACGCGTCTTTGAAATTAAGGTCTGTGCCCAAGGCATCATGTAGCTTTGCCAAAATTTGGAGGTGAATTGGGATCCTCATGCGAGACTATCTTCTTTGGAACACCATGAAGGCACACAACCTTTGCCATGTAGATCTCGGCGGTTTGTCCCTGAATAGGTAGTCTTCACAGGAATAAAGTGAGCCATTTTTGTCAATCTATCACAATGACCCAAATAGAATCAAAACCGGCTTGGAGTGCGAGGTAAACCAGTTATGAAGTCCATCCCGACCTCTTCCCATTTCCACTCGGGTATGGGTAAAGGCACTAAAAGTCCTCCGTGTCTTTGGTGCCTTGCCTTAACTTTTGGCAAGTGTCACATTTGGCCACAAAATCTGCTATTTCTCTCTTCATTTTCGCCACCAGTACAATTCCTTGATATCTTGGTACATTTTTGTAGTTCTGGGTGTATAGAATACAATGTCTCATGTGCTTCTTTAAGTATTACTCCTTGAGCTCTGTGTTATTGGGCACACAGAGCCTCTTATCAAACAGCACCGCACCTAGGTCGTCTATAGAGAACCTTCTGACCTTCCCTTCTCTTATGTTGGCCTTGATTTCTTGGATGTTAGCATCTCCTCTTGAAATTGCCTTGATCTGTTTTGCAATGTGGGTTGCACTTCAAGTCTTGCTAAGAATCCTCTTCAACTAACTCAATTCTAAGCTTCAAGAATTCTTCATACAAAGTAGGTGGCTCTCCTTGATCATCAAAGTATTAGCATAAACTTTCTGCTCAAGGCATCGCCACCACGTTGGCCTTGCACGGTGGTAATGAATTCCACATTGTAGTCCTTAATAAGCTCAAGCCACCTTCTCTGCCTCAAATTCAAATGCTTGTGTAAAGATGTACTTTAGGCTTTTGTGGTCAGTGTAGATTTCACACCTATTACCAATAAGGTAATGGCGCCAAATTTTTAAGGCATGAACGACAGCAGCCAACTCAAGGTCATGAGTAGGGTAGTTTGCTTTATGAGGCTTCAACTGTCTTGAAGCATAAGCTACCACTTTTCTGTCTTGCATAAGAACACAGCCAAGTCATTGCATGGATGCATCACAATAGACCTCAAAATCTTTCCTAACATCTGGAAGAACCAAAACTAGAGCAGAGGTCAACTTCTTCTTGAGCTCTTGGAAGCTTTGTTCACAAACTGAGGTCCAAAGGAACTTCTTTTCTTTCTTCAACAACTGAGTGAGAGGTCTTGCAATCCGGGAGAAGCCTTCAATAAACCTTCAGAGTAACCGCCATGCCAAGAAAACTCGACTTGAGGCACTGTCCTAGGGGGTTCCCAATTGAGCACATCTTGAACCTTACTAGGGTTGACAGACACTCCTTCTTTTGACAAAACATGTCCCAAAAAGACCACTTCTTTTAGCCAAAACTCACACTTACTAAATTTGGTAAAGAGCTGATGAGCTCTTAGCTTCCCCAAAACCGAAAAGAGATGGCTTGCATGCTCCTCTTCACTCTTGGAATATACAAGAATGTCATCAATGAAGACAATGACAAACTTGTCTAGGTACTCCATGAACACTCGGTTCATCAAATTCATAAAATAGGCAGGGGCATTGGTCAGCCCAAAAGACATGACAGTGAATTCAAATAACCCATACCTAATTGAAAAAGCTGTCTTAGGGATGTCTTCCTTGCGAATCTTGAGTTGGTGATATCACGTTCTCAAGTCTATCTTTGAAAACACAAACATCTCCCTTCAATTGATCAAATAAATCATCAATTGCGGGCAAAGGATATTTGTTCTTGATGGTGACATCATTGAGAGCCCTGTAGTCCACACACATCCTTTGAGTGCCATCCTTTTAGGCACAAAATCACTGGGGCTCCCCAAGGTGAGGAGTTAGGTCTAATAAAACCCTTGCTCGCAAGTCTTCCAACCGCTTCTTCAACTCCACGATCATCAACATGCAATCTGAGGGCCTTTTGGAGATGGGGGAGGTCCACAGGACAAGGTTAATGACAAACTCAAGGTCTCTGTCTGGGGCATTCACAGGGAGCTCATCAGGAACACATCCACAAACTCTTTAACAACAGGACATCCTTCAAAACTTGAACTTGGCGCTGCAAGATAGGGCTCCTTGGAGCTTCTCAGAGGTGGCGAAAACTTCACTGAGGGCACCATTAGGGCTGGTCAAAGAGATACATTTGCCACTACAATCCAACATGGCATGGTGGTCACTAGCGATCCATGCCCAAGATCACATCTAGGGACCCGTGTCCAAAAGGATAAGGTTGGCTAGAAATTCTACTCCTTCTATGACCATTTTCACTTGTGGACAACCTGGTTCATACTTATTTCTCGAGCGGGATTGAACCAACAAGGTAGACTTAAGAGCAACAACTTCGGCTGGTGCTTTGCGGCAAAACTCGAGAAATAAACGAATGGGAAGCTCGAGTCAAACAAAACTGCGGTAAGACCTTTGAATTTACTAGGAACATACCTAGTACCACATCCGAGGAGGTCTGAGCTTCTTCCATCGCCACATGGTTCACATGGCCCCTTCCAAAAGTCCGGGAGGTCTGGCTTGAGGAGGTCCTCTGACTGCGAGGTCTTGGCCGAGGGAGGTCTCAAGTAGAGGTCCTTCTTGGTGGCTCGGTCTTGATGGGCATTGATTGGCAAAATGCCCCACTTGATGACACTTGAAATAGGTGATCCCCGCCGCTTTGTGGGGGGTCGTTGGACTTGGTGTTGACTTAGTCTTTGCGCTGGTATTGTTGAGCGGCTGTTGGAGAGGTCTTGACAGAGGTCTGGGAGGTCCAGAGGTCCTTGGCGCTTGGGTTGGTCTTGTACAAAGCGTCTTGACACGCTGGGAGGTCTTTCTTTGAGCATCGGAGGTGGCACCTTTCTCTTGAAGGACTCAGAGAGTTCTCTTGGGATTCCTCAATGAGCATTGCCTTGTTCACCATATCTCGGAAATCGGGATAATCGTTGCCTACAACTTGAACGTTTAAACTGGGATGGAGGCCTCGCTGAAGCGCTTCGCGTGCATCATCCGTAGCCACATCTTCACGAGCATAACGTGACAATTGGGTGAACTTTGTGAGATACTCGCTCAGCGACATCTTTGCCTTGCTTGAGCTCTCTAAACTCTTCCTTTTTCATCTCTACCTTCCCATCGGGACATGCAGTGTGGCAGCAACCGCGAGTCGCCCAAGTGATCCTCTCTGGGGTCAATTGACATATGAGGCACAAAATGTGTCCCACCACTCACCGCGAGTCCTTCCAGTTGATGTGAGGCAAACAAAACCTTCTCCTGTCTTCACGGCGAGCAATATCCAACTTTTCTCGGTTGATCTCAGCCAATCATACGCATCTAATGGCTCGGGGAGCTCGAAAATGTAGCCGGGCGTGTCTTCATGAACTCGACGACCTTGGTGATGGTGAAATTTGGGGGTGGAGGGGTGGCGGTCTTTGCAGACTTGACTATTATGACTCATCATGGCAAGTAAAGCATTGGTGGTGCAGCTTTGTTGAGCCATAATTTGGTTCATATTGCGCATCATGGAGCTCATCATTTGGGCTTGTGCCGCCATAAACCCGCCCAAAACCGGGTGCATTGCGCCTTTGGAGGAGGTGGAGGTGGAGGCAACTGTTCTGGGGGCTCACCCTGACTTGTGGACTGCCGAGTCTGCACCATCTGGACAAAACTCTAAAGGCTTAATAGGTAAGACAGAAAGCATAGAGGATAGGAGGGATCAGAGAGAAAGATAGAGCATCTAAAAGGGGTAACTAGGTTAAACCCAAGAGAGAACCAAAAGGCCAGGAGGCCAAAAGAGGCAACAAAGCTTCAAAGCAGAGGTCTTAAAGACACAAGCTAGGCGAGACTCAGAATAGGACCACTAACCCTAACCTTACCATAGTCGGTCCTATGGAAATTACAAAGGCAAGGAGGTCATGTTTGACTTAAAATCGAGGTTCCAGCAAGGGTAAGATAACAGAACTAAAGAGGGAGTTAAGATTGAAGTAGAACAGGGTAGAAAATGATTTGGACAAGTTAAGGGTAGCATAGAACCAGAACAAGGTAAGAACCTCCAAACCGATTTTAAGTTGTTTTGCTTTAGAAAATAACCTTTTGAATCAAAACTAAACCGACCTTTCTACCTAGGGTCACGCCCTACAGCCGACTAGGGCTCTGATACCAACTGTGACGACCCACCCCGTGATGTACCGCAAGAGGTCAGGAAGACCATTTTTTTTGCTTTGCGAAGTCACCACGGAAGATGTGGTAGCACCGCATGGAGCTTTATCGAGGAGGTGCGGGACCTCCCAGAGGTCTTGCGGACCTCTGGAGGTCTTGGTCGCCATTGACCTCCCAGAGGTCTTGAAGACCTCCTGGAGGTCGTGGCCGCCCCACTCGGTAGCACCTCCGGGCACATCACTAAGAGAGGTCGGCGGGACCTCCCGAGCTAAGTCCCAAGGACCTCCTGGTGGTCACGCTTTGTGCATCCGAGCTAGTCCCGGGACAACAGAGCTAGCCCGCACAAGAACACAAGCCAATACCACAACCACGAGGTCAAACAGAGATGAAGCAGACAAATTAAACTTTATATAATAGGACCTTATGGCCAAGCTTGTTAACAAGAGGTCTCGCCATCGAGGGCTTACAACACCAACGGGACTTACAAGCTGCAACAAGGAGCTTCTAGGGCTCAAACACGAGAACAACATAAAAGCCATCCAACAAGCACCACAGTTTGTCGGGTGGAGGACGTCCTAAGCGACTTAGTCGTCGAAGAACTCCTCCTCGAAGTCTGCAGACCGCCTCAAGCATTTGGTCATCTTCATAATCTGCTTTGACACAGGGCTTAAGCCATGAGTACTTGGAATGTACTCAGCAAGTCACAGAGAGCAAAGGTGCAATAATACTCATGCAAGGACTTACCAATGGAGAGCTGTATGGTTAGTTCGCGCAAAGCGATTTGAACAATAAAAATAGTAATAGATTGAAAAGCAAAGAAGGTAAAACCATAGTACATAATACTTTTGATGTTTAAAAAGGTGGGGTGAGCACCAACTCACGCCCACAACCAAAATGAAGGAGTTCGGTCACACCCGTGACTGTGTCCTTACCCAAAACCCACTCCAGAGCACCCACTCCAGAGGTCCAAACCAACCTGGACCACTACCCGAGCCAACCTTGACCCCTCCGAGCGGCCAAGGTCTCTTCGAGGCAAAGCCAAGGCATCTCGCGGAAGTGTCGATGGCACAAGCTTTTGAAACAGCTACCCCTTGCACCATTTCACCGAGCATGTCCATGACCAAGGACTTGGCTATTGAATAGATCTTTACACTCGCAGAGGTGTACAACTTTACCCACAATCCACGATCTCTCTAGCGGGGCGGGTTCGGTCACCCTTGCTCACTTCCTAAGGTGGCAGTCTAGAGAGCAGCAAGGCCTTTACAAAGCTTTGAGGCCGACTCGGTGCCCGCTAAGGTTTCACAATCCTCCTCTGTGGTCTAGAAGTCTGCAGGTTATGGGGTGCCCCTCTTGCGCCAACGAATCACACGCTCAACCACAACAGCCCCAAGCCAACCCATTGCTAATTATTCACCTGCACCATTCCCATAAAATGATCTTGTGGTTGCCTTTGTTTGGTGATTCAATGACACAAAGTGAAGTCCTTAATCGTGCTAAGGCAAGACTTCCACAAACCCAGTGTGCATAGCACCCACTACTCACTCCCTACCTTCTTGCCTCAAAGAAACCATTTGTATTAACCCATGCCAAAAGACCACCCGTCTTGGCACTGTGATTTAACCAAGTGATCTCACACCACAGTCAACACTGACTTAGGCGCCCCGCCATAGTTGCTCAACAATGGCACTGACCACACATTTCATATTTATTAGTCAAGATTATTAGAGATGAAGCATGATACGTTCAACCACGTATTCTAAGCAAGGCTATAAAGACCTATGGTCCCCCATGTTGGCAAATAACAAAGAACACCAACTAGATATCCACCCTAAGGCTCACAAGGTGAACATGACAACATGATTGATACAAGGTATGAAGGAGGCATAACAGCAAGTAGGCAAGTAACTATAGCCCAAACCATTTTCATATAAACATAGCCATGCATGATAAAGTAAAACCGAAATACATTTACTGAAACTTGGTTCAAGATGATCAAAAGGGTCTGTGGCTTGCCTTGGTCAAGCAAATGAGAGCCTTGAGAGAGAGAGAGTGGGTCCAAGATCTCCTCAATCTCGTGATCTACACGTTCGCAAGAAAACCAATTAAGCAAAACCACACTAAGCCAAGGAACTTCAAAAGAACGAAAGAACTCAAACCAACTCGGCCAAAAGGAAACCAAGAGGCTTAACACGACCTCAAAGATCTCGGGAAGGTCTTATGCAAGGAAGGACCGAAAGCGGTGAGGCGAGGAAGGAAGAAATGAGCAACAAAGTTACAAAGGCTTGCCCGCCTGTGCTTTATATAGCCGGAGTTGGTAGTGTGCACCACAAGGAAAACCCGGTGACATGTAGGCAATCGGGACAACTAGGGCGTGGCTTGCCCTAAAAGAATTGAAATAGAGTACCTCGGATGTGACTGCATTTAATGTGACCCGACACCTATTAAATGCGCATGAGTTCTCGAGGCAAGAGCATAATTGCAAGGTGGAGAGAATTTGGTAAGTGGGGCACGATCAAAAGGGTGTACTGATTGGTCAAGGGTATGGTCCCACCGCAAGGGTCACCCGCCAAAGGCCTTTGTGAGGTCTGGGCAAGAGGTCCAAGACACTCGAGAGGGGAGGTCTGGACAAGAGGTCCTCAAAGCTCAAAACGAAGAGGTCTGGCCTCGAGACACTGCACAAGGGAGGTCTAAGGGTAAAGATTTCAAGGGAGGACCTCAACGGTCCAGATCAAAAGTGCAGGGAGGTCTGACGAGTAGATCTCCAAAAGGGAGATCTACGGTCAAGATCTCAAAGGGAGGACCTCGGCAGTCGAGATCAAAGGGTGCAGGGAGGTCCCGACCAACAGAATATCTCGATTTAGGAGGTGGTCCTTAAAAGACCAAAGAAGGACCAGGGAGGTGGTCTTTGCAAAACAACGAGGAGGAGGTCCCGAAACAAAGGCAACGCAAGATCAAAGCGGAACCATTCGATTGAATCCAAGGCGGTCGAGAAGGAAAGGAACGTTAGGACCAAGCGAGCAGACCAACGAGACTAGGCCGCCTAATTAAAATCGGACGGCAAGGAGGAAAGGGACGTTCGAACCAAGCTAACGTGTTCTTAGGATCGGGCCATCCAACCCACATCGGATGGTCCTAAGGTTAAGAAGGCAAGGCCTCAAGCGTCTGACCGCGAGAGTCAAAGATGGGTCCAAGCGCTAAGAAGGTCTTGGACCTAAGGAGGTCGGAACCTTTGGATCCAACTAAGGGAGGACTTGGACGGCTAAGATCTCCCGAGAGGAGGTCCTAATGGCCAGATCCTAACAAGGGGAGGTCTTAAAGGACGCGGAGGAGGTCCGAAGGACACAGAAAAGTCCGCAGGAACAGAGGGAGGTCTATTTGGACACAAGGAAGGTCCAAATAGCCACGAGGAGGTCTAGGAGGGTCCCAAAAGGGGCTCTTGGAGGTCCAGAGAGACTCTGGAGCGCCCAAGAGAACTCAGGGGTTCCGAGAGAGCGTGGAGAGGTCCACGGGAGGTCCAAAAGAAACAAAACCAAGCGTGGCTTGGAGGGACCAAAGAGGTTTTGAAACACAAACTGTTTGGGTCTTTAACAGAAAACCAGAAGCAGGGGGAGGTCCAACAGAGGGGAGATAAGAGAGAGGTCGGATCTCAAAGAGGTTCAACCCAACAAAGGAAGTTAAGAGAGAAGAGACAAACCGAGGACACAGAGAGGCTCGACAAAGAAGGAACACCAACAAAGAACTTAGTTAAGGTTTAATTAATTCCAATTGAACTCTCCAGATTTCAAAACGTCAAAGTTAAGCTTTGGATTCTCAATAAAGCCAAATGGTTACTTTTATTTTGAAAACCGTGCAAGAAACTTAAGAGAAACGGGACGTTCTAGAGGTCCTCAAGGCCAGAGAGAACCAAAGCGAAGGAGGCAAGGAAACAAGAAATGAACCAAAGGTGGCAAATGAAAGCTCGCCTGTGCTATATATAGCCGAGTTGGTAGAGTGCACCAAGTGGAGGCTCAATGACGTGTTGACAACAGGCTGACTTAGGGCAGGCCTCTGTCCTAAAAGAATTGAAATAATGTACCCTAGATGTGACTACATTTAATGTGACCCGACACCTATTAAATGCGCACTGAGTTCTCGAGGCAAGAGCAATAATAACAAGGTTGAGTGAGGCCGGCATGTGGGGCCATCAAAAGGGTGCACCATCGTCAAAGGGGTGGCCCCCTTGCCGTGGCTATCTCATAAAAGACCATGGGAGGTCCCGGGGGGAGGTCCAAAACACTCAAGGGAGGTCCCGGACAGAGGTCCAAAACACTCAAGGGAGGTCCCGATCAAAAGGATACTCTGACTAGGAGGGTGGTCTTTACAAAAAGACCAAAGAAGGATCGAGGAGGTTGTCCTTGCAAAACAGACCAGAAGAGGTCACGGGAACAAAGAAAAAGCGTCAAAGAAAAGCAGAGCCGTTCGATTGGAATCAGGCGGTCAGAAGGAAAGGAACGCTCGACCATCCAAACGTTACATCACAGTTGAGCCGCTAGATCAAGATCGAATGGCGCAAAACAAAGGGGAAGTTGGACCGAGCTAACAGTTATCGAGACCAGCCGTCGATTTAGATCGGACGGCTAGGAGGGAAAGGGACGTTCGGACCAAGCTTAACGTGCCCTTAGGATCGGGCCATCCGAACAACATTGGACGGTCCTAAGGTGAGGAAGGCAAAGCCTTAAGCGGTTCGGCCGCAGGGGCCAACAGTGGGGTCCAACCGAGAGCCATAGCCAGCAGAGAGCGCCAACAAGGAGCTTAGTTAAGGTTTGATTAATTCAAGTTAAACTCTCCACATTTTCAAAATATCAGGTTAAGCTTTGAGTTCTCAACAAAACCAAATGGTTACTTTTATTTTGAAAACTGGGCAAGAACCTAAGAGAAACGGGACGTTACAAACCTTCACCCCTTAAAGGAATCTCAACCCCGAGATTCAGGCTGAACTAGGGAATAGGTGGGGGAACTCCTTCTTGAGGTCCTCTTCACGCTCCCATGTTGCTTCGGCTTCAGAGTGGTTGCTCCATTGCACTTTGCACAACTTGGTGGTCTTGCTCCTTGTAACTCTTTTTGACATGTCCAAGATCTTGATGGGTTGCTCTTTGTATGAGAGGTCTTCTTGGAGGTCCACAGCTTCTAAAGGCATTTGATCCTCTGGCACTCGCAAGCACTTCTTCAACTATGACACATGGAACACGTCATGAACTCCAGCAAGCTGAGGAGGGAGGTCTAACTTGTAAGCCACTTCACCCCTTCGGGCAAGAATTGGGAATGGTCCAATGAATCTTGGAGCAAGCTTTCCACTGATTCTAAACCGCTGCATTCCCTTGAGAGGTGACACCTTGAGGTAGACTTGATCTCCTGGAGTAAAGGCTAATTCTCGACGCCTAACGCCTGTGATAACTCTTTTCTTGGAGGTCGTGTAGTCTTCAACTTCTCCTTATTGATCTAACTTGGTCTTCGCTTCTTTCAAGAGGTTCAGGCCAAGAACTTGGACTTCACCAGATTCTCGCCCAAGACAAAGGAGTTCTACACTTCCTCCCATAAATAGCTTCAAAAGGGGACATTTGAAGGCTTGCTTGGTAGCTGTTATTGTAGGAAAATTCTGCATATGGCAACATCTTATCCCAACTAGATTGCTTTTCCAAAGCACAAGCTCTCAGCATGTCCTCAAGGACTTGATTAACCCTTTCAGTTTGGCCATCTGTTTGTGGGTGGTATCTTCAAGTTGAGTTGTCTGTGCCCAAGGCATCATGTAACTTTTGCCAAAATTTGGAGGTGAACTGAGTTCCTCTGTCTGAGACTATCTTCTTTGGGACACCATGCAAGCATACAACCTTTGCCATATAAATCTCGGCCAACTTGTCTCCAGAATAGGTAGTCTTCACAGGAATAAAGTGAACCATTTTAGTTAACCTATCCACAATGACCCAAATAGAGTCAAAACCAGCTTGGGTACGAGGTAGACCAGTTATAAAGTCCATCCCAACCTCTTCCCACTTCCACTCGGGTATGGGTAAAGGCACCAAAAGTCCTCCAGGTCTTTGGTGCATTGCCTTAACTTTTTGGCAAGTGTCACATTTGGCCACAAAATCTGCTATTTCCTTCTTCATTTTTGGCCACCAGTACAACTCCTTGATGTCTTGATACATTTTTGTAGCTTCTGGATGTATAGAATACAATGTCTCATGTGCTTCTTTAAGTATTACTCTCTTGAGCTCTGTGTTATTGGGCACACAGAGCCTCTTATCAAACCAGACCGCATCTTGATCATCTTCAGAAAACCTTGCAGCCTTCCCTTTTCTTAGGTTGGCCTTGATTTCTTGGATGCCAGCATCTTCAATTTGAGCTGCCTTGATCTGCTTTTGCAAGGTAGGTTGCACTTCAAGAGCTGCTAAAAACCCTTCCTCAACTAACTCTAGCCTAAGCTTCAAGAATTCTTCATGCAAGGTAGGTTGGCACTCTTTGATCATCAATGTATTGGCATAAACTTTTCTGCTCAATGCATCTGCCACCACATTGGCCTTTCTTGGGTGGTAATGAATTCCCACATTGTAGTCTTTAATTAGCTCTAGCCACCTCCTTTGTCTCAAATTCAAGTCTGCCTGAGTAAAAATGTTCTTTAAACTTTTGTGGTCAGTGTAAATTTCACACCTATTACCAATGAGGTAATGGCACCAAATCTTTAAAGTATGTACCACAGCAGCTAACTCTAGGTCATGAGTAGGGTAGTTTGCTTCATGGGGCTTCAACTGTCTTGAGGCATAAGCTACCACTCTTCTGTCTTGCATTAGAACACAGCCAAGTCCTTACTTTGATGCATCACAATAGACTTCAAAGTCTTTCCTAACATCTGGGAGAATCAAAACTGGGGCAGAGGTCAACTTCTTCTTGAGCTCTTGGAAGCTTTGTTCACAATCAGAGGTCCAAAGAAACTTCTTTTCTTTCTTTAACAGCTGAGTTAGAGGTCTTGCAATTCGGGAAAAGCCTTCAATAAACCTTCTGTAGTACCCTGCCATACCAAGAAAACTTCGGACTTGAGGCACAGATCTAGGAGGCTCCCAATTGAGTACATCTTGAACCTTACTAGGGTTGACAGATACCCCTTCCTTTGACAAAACATGTCCTAAGAAGACCACTTCTTTTAACCAAAACTCACACTTACTAAACTTAGCAAAGAGCTGATGAGCTGTCAGCTTCTCCAAAACCGAAAAGAGATGCTTTGCATGCTCCTCTTCACTCTTGGAGTATACAAGAATGTCATCAATGAAGACAATGACAAACTTGTCTAGGTATTCCATGAACACTCTGTTCATCAAATTCATGAAATAGGCAGGGGCATTGGTCATCCCAAAAGACATGACAGTGAACTCAAACAACCCATACCTAGTTGAAAAAGCTATCTTTGGGATGTCTTCTTTTCGGATCTTGAGTTGGTGACATCCTGTCCTCAAATCTATCTTTGAAAAGACAGCAGCTCCCTTCAATTGATCAAACAAATAATCAATTCTTGGCAAAGGATACTTGTTCTTGACAGTGACATCATTAAGAGCTCTGTAGTCCACACAGATTCTTTGAGTGCCATCCTTTTTGGGCACAAAAATCACTGGGGCTCCCCAAGGTGAGGAGCTAGGTCTAATAAAACCTTTACTCTGCAAGTCTTCTATTTGCTTCTTCAACTCCACTTGGTCGTCAACATGTAACCTATAAGGGCTTTTGGAGATGGGGGAGGTTCCTGGGACAAGGTTAATGACAAACTCAAGGTCTCTGTCCGGAGGCATTCCTGGGAGCTCATCAGGGAACACATCCACAAACTCTTTAACAACAGGGACCTCTTCCAAAGCATGAACTTTAGCACTGCAGGATAGGGCTCCTTTGAGCCTCTCTGAGAAGGCTGAAAACTTCACAGTGATGCCACTAGGGCTGGTCAAAGAGATGCTTTTACCACTACAATCCAACATTGCATGGTGGTCAGCTAGCCAATCCATGCCCAAGATCACATCTAGGGACCTGGTGTCCAAAAGGATGAGGTTGGCTAGAAATTCTACTCCTTCTATGACCATTTTAACTTGTGGACAACCCTGGTTCGTGCTTAATTCCAAACCGGGGGATTGAACCAACAAGGTAGACTTAAGAGCAACAACTCGAAACTGGTGCTTTGCAGCAAAACTCCGAGAAATAAACGAATAGGAAGCTCCAAAGTCAAACAAAACTGCAGCTGGCACTGAATTTACTAGGAACATACCTAGAACCACATCTGAGGAGGTCTAAGCTTCTTCCACTGCAACATGGTTCACACGTCCTCTTCCAAAAGATTGAGAGGTCCTAGCTTGAGGAGGTACTGCCGCTTGAGAGGTCTTGGCTTGGGGAGGTCCTGAAGTGGAGGTCTTCTTGGCTTGCTTTCGGTCTTGATGGGCATTGATTGGCGAAATGCCCCACTTGGTGACACTTGAAGCAGGTAATCCCAGCTGCTGTGGAGGTCAACGGAGGTTGCTTGGTCTTGCCATGAGGATGTGTGGGCCGAGGCTGGGCAAGGCAAGGAAGTCTTGGCAGAGATTTGGAGGATCCAGGGGGTCCTTGACGCTTGTGTTGATACTGCACAAATATCTTGACACGTTGGGGAGGTCTTGGTTGGGCACTGGAGGGTGGCACCTTTCTCTTGAAGGACTAAGAAAGTTCTCTTCGGGACTCCTCAATGAGCATTGCCTTGTTCACCATGTGCTGAAAATCAGGATAATCGTTGCCAACAACTTGAACTTTTAAACTGGGATGAAGGCCTCGCTTAAAGCGCTTCTGCCGTGCATCATCTGTAGCCACATCCTCGCGGGCATAACGTGATAATTGAGTGAACTTAGTGAGATACTCACTCACTGACATGCTGCCTTGCTTGAGATCTTTAAACTCATTCTTCTTCATCTCTACTTTCCCATCAGGAACATGGGAATGGCGAAAAGCGGCGGAGAACTCTGCCCAAGTGATCCTCTAGGGGTCAACATGTGAGGCACAGAATGTGTCCCACCATTCGGCTGCAGCCCCTTCCAATTGATGTGAGGCAAACAAAACCTTTTCCCTGGCCTCACAGCGAGCAATATCCAGCTTTTTCTCTGTTGATCTCAGCCAATCGTCTGCATCTAATGGCTCAGGGGAGCTTGAAAAGGTGGCTGGGCGCGTCTTCATGAACTTTGATAACCTTGATTGATGGTGAGCTGGGGGTGGAGGTGGTGGCACTGTTGCAGCTTGACTATTCTGGCTCATCATGGCAAATAAAGCATTGGTGGTCTGGCTTTGTTGAGCCATTATTTGGTTCATATTCTGCATCATAGAACTCATCATCTGAGCTTGTCCGCCATAAAGCGCCCAAAACACGGGTGCGATCTTGCGCTTTGGAGGAGGTGGGGGTGGAGGCAACTGTTCTGGGGGCTCATTCTGACTTGTTGACTGCCGAGTCTGAACCATCTGCACCGAACTCTACAGGTTTAGAAGGTAAGAAAGAAAGCATAACAGGTAAGAGGGATAAAGCACCAAGATGAGTTAGAACAGGAAAGAAAGATAGATCATCTATTAGGGGTGACTTGGTTAAACCCAAGAGAAAAACCAAAAGGCCAGGAGGCCAAAAGAGGCAACAAACTTCAAAACAGAAGTCTTAAAGACCAAAGCTAAGCGAGACTCAAACTAGGACCACTAACCCTGACCTTACTTGAAATCAGCCCTATAGAAGTTATAAAGGCAAGGAGGTCAATTTAGATTAAAAATCAGGGTTCCAGCAGAGGCAAGATAATAGAACTAAGAAGGAGTTAAGATTGGAGTAGAATAAGTTGAGAAAAGATTTAAACAAGTTAAAGGCAGCATAGAACCAGAGCAAGGAAAGAACCACCAAACAAGTTTTAAGTTGATTTGCTTTTTAGAAAATAACTTTTCAATCAAAACTAAAACGACCTTTCTACCTATGGCCACGTCCTACAGCCGACCAAGGCTCTGATACCACCTGTGACGACCCACCCTGTGATATACCGCAAGAGGTCCGGGAGGACTATTTTTTTGCCTGCGGTGCCACCCGAGGAGGAGTGGTAGCACCGCTCGGTGCATTCGAGGAGGTCTCACCAGACCTCCCAGAGGCCTTCAAGTTCTCTGGAGGTCTTGGCCATGGTGACCTCCCAGAGGTCTTTAAGTCCTCCCGAGGTCTTGGCCCGCACCTTTGGTAGCACCACCCAAGATATCACTAGAGAGGTCAAGACAGACCTCGAGCTAAGTCCCGTGAGGACCTCCTGGAGGTCCCGCCTGCATGCATCTGAGCTAGTCCCGGGACAATGTAAGCTAGCTCCCACAAGGACACAAGCCAACATCACAACCACGAGGTCAAACAAAGATGAAGCGGCATAAATTAAACTTAATATAAGGCAGACCTTATGGTCAAACTTGTTAACAAGAGGTCCGCCATCGAGGGCTTACAAAACCAACAAGGACTTACTGGCGGCAACAAAGAGCTCTAAAGCTCCAACACCAAAAGCACGCAGAAGCCATCCAACAAGCCCCACAGTCGTCGGGTGGTGGGCGCCCTAAGGCGGTGGATCGTCAAGAACTCCTCCTCAAAGAGGTCTCAGACCGCCTCGCACTTGATCATCTTCAGAATGTCTGCTTTGACCACGGGGCTTAAAGCCATGAGTACTTTGAATGTACTCAAGAAGACACAGGGAGCATTTATGCAATTAATATCCATGCAAGGGCTTACCAAATGAGAGCTGTAAGGTTAGTTTGCACAAAACCAAGTTTTGACAGCAATAGCATTAGTAGATTGAAAAGCAGCAAGTTAAAACACTAGTACATAATACATTTGATGTTTGAAAAGGGTGGAGTGAGCACCAACTCACAGCCACAACAAAAATGGGGGAGGTCTGGTCACACCCGTGACCAGGTCCTCACCCAAAAACCACTCCAGAGCTCCCACTCCAGAGGTCCGAACCAGCCCCTGGACCACTACCCGAGCCAACCTTGACCCCTCTGGAGCCGGCCAAGGTCTCTTCGAGGCAAAGCCAAGGCATCTCGCTGAAGTGTCCAGTGGCACAAACTTTTGAAACAACTACCCCTTGCACCATTTTCACTGAGCATGTCCATGACCAAGGACTTAGCTATTCGAATAGATCTTACACTCTGCAGAGGTGTACAACTTTACCCACAATCCACGATCTCTCTAGCGGGGCGGGTTCCGGTCACCCTTGCTCACTTAGAAGGTGAGCGATCTAGAGCGCAGCAAGGCCTTTACAAAGCTTTGAAGCGGCTTGAGCTGCCCGCTAAGGTTTATAGAATCCCCCCCTTTGGTCTAGAAGTCCGCAGGGTTATGGGGTGCCCCCTCTTGCGCCAACGAATCACACGCTCAACCACAACAGCCCCAAGCCATCTCATTGCTAATTATTCAGCCCAGACCACCCCCATTAAGTGATCTTGTGGTTGCACTGATTGGCCCAGATCAACAGAACACAAAGTTGAGTCCTTAGTTGTGCTAAGGCAAGACTTCCACAAAACCAGGTGTGCATAGCACCCACTACTCACTCCCTGCCTTCTTGCCTCAGCAAAACCTTTTGTAATTACCCTTGCCAAAAGACCACCCAGTCTTGGCACAACAGTTTTAACAAAGTGGCCTCACACCACAGTCAACACAACTTAGGCATCCTGCCATAGCTGCTTAACAGTGGCACCGACTGTAGGTTCTATAGCTCATTAGTCAAGATTATTAGGAATGAAACATGATTCACAGTCCCACGATTTCTAGAGCGAAGCAATACATAACCTACGGCCCCATGTTGGCAAATAACAAGGAACACCAACTAAATACCCAACCTAAGGCTTACCAGGTGATCATGACAACATGACTTGAGCAAGTTATGAAAGGGGCATAAATCAAGTAGGAAAGTAACTACAGCCCAAACATTTTCTTGTAAAGATAGCCATGCATGATAAAGTAAAACCAAAATACATTTGCAAAGCTAGGTTCAATATGATCAAAAGGAGGTCTGTGGCTTTCCTTGGTCAAGTAGTGGAGAACCTTCGGCTGGGAGAGCTGGATCCAAGAACTCCTCGAACTCGTGATCTACACGTTCGCAAAAACCAAATAAGCAAAACCACACTAGGCCAAAGAACTTCAAAGGAACCAAAAAGGAACTCAAACCAACACGGCAAGAAAGGAAAACCAAGAGGCTCAGCATAGCCTCAACGAGCTCCAGGGGAGGTCCTGCGCCAGGAGAGAACCAGGCGAAGGAGGCAAGGAAACAAGAAATGAACCAAAGGTGGCAAATGAAAGCCTGCCCAGGCTATATATAGCCAGAGTTGGTAGAGTGCACCAAGTGGAGGCTCAATGACGTGTTGACAATCGGGCAGCTTAGGACAGGGCCTGTCCTAAAAGAATTGAAATAATGTACCCAGATGTGACTACATTTAATGTGACCCGACACCTATTAAATACGCACAGAGTTCTGAGGCAAGAGCAATAATAACAAGGTTGAGTGAGGCTGGCATGTGGGGCCAGTCAAAAGGGGTGCACCACTGGTCAAAGGGGTGGCCCCACTGCCAGGGCTATCTCCGCAAAAGACCACTGGGAGGTCCTGGACAGGAGGTCCAAAACACTCAAGGGGAGGTCCTGGACAGGAGGTCCAAAACACTCAAGGGGAGGTCCTGATCAAAAAGGATACTCTGCACTAGGAGGGTGGTCTTTACAAAAAGACCAGCAAGGATCGAGGAGGTGGTCCTTGCAAAACAGCCAGGAAGAGGTCGTGGGAACAAAGAAAACGCGAAAAGAAAGCAGAGCCGCTCGATTGGAATCAGGCGGTCCAGAAAGAAAGGAACGCTCGGACCATCCAAATGTTACATCACGCTTGAGTCGCTAGATCAAGATCGAATGGCCCAAAACAAAGGGAAGTTCGGACCGAGCGAAGCAGTTAACGAGACAGGCCGTCTGATTTAGATCGGACGGCTAGGAGGGAAAGGGGACGTTCGGACCAAGCGAACGTGCCCTTAGGATCGGGCCATCCGAACAACATCGGACAGTTCTAATGTGAGGAAGGCAAAGCCTTAAGCGGTTCGGCCGCAGGTGCCAACAGTGGGGTCCAAGTGCTAAGGAGGTCGGGACCTTTAGATCCAACGAAGGAAGGACCTGGACGGCTAATATCTCCAAGAGGAAGGTCCTAGCGGACAGATCTAACCAAGGGGAGGTCTGAGCGGTTAAAATCTCCAGAGAGGAGGTCCTAACGGCCAGATCTCAACAAGGGGGAGGTCTGAGCGGTTAAGATCTCCAAAGAGGAGGTCCTAACGGCCAGATCTCAACAAGGGGGAGGTCCAAATAGGCAGGGGAGGTCCTAAAGGACGCTGAGGAGGTCTGTAGGACAAAGGAAGGCCCGAAGGGACTGAAGGAGGTCCGATAGGGCTAGAAGGGAGCTCGAGGGAGGTTCCAAAAGGGCACTAGGAGGTCCAGAGGAGCTCTGGAATGCCCCAGTGAACTCAGGAGGGGTTTAAAAGAGAGGTGAGAGGTCCACGGGGGAGGTCCAAAGGAAACAAAGCCAAGCTCGGCTTTGAGATATCAAAGGGGTTTCGAAACACAAACCCAAGCTGGATCCTCAGCAAGAAAACCAAAGCGAGGGGAGGTCCGAACAGAGGGGGAGGTCTGAGCCTCAAAGAGATTCAAACCAACAAAGGAAGTTAGAAGAGAAGAGGTGCACCCAGAGGCACACAGAGAAGCTACGGAGGGAAAACAACCCAAGGGGCAGCGATGAACAACCGAGAGCCACAGCCAGCAGAGAGCGCCAACAAGGAGATTAGTTAAGGTTTGATTAATGCAAGTTAAACTCTCCACATTTTCAAAATATCAGGTTAAGCTTTGAGTTCTCAACAAAACCAAATGGTTACTTTTATTTTGAAAACTGGGCAAGAACCTAAGAGAAACGGAACGTTACAGTTATGACCTGGGGAGGTCGCGGAAAGGTTATGACTTGAGGAGGTCGTGGAAAGGTTGGAGAGGTCATGAAATGGACTTTTAACCGTGCGTAGTTGAATGAGAGAAGTCTTCGACTACACAACAGTAATTGAAAGAAGCAAAGGTTCGACTGCTTTAACACGATCGAAAAAGCCAGTGGAAGCCAAAGAAAGATCCAGAGAAACATGGAAGAAAGAACAGGGTAGCTCGAACAAGGAGGATTATTCGAGCCACTAGGAACATATCTGAAACCTTGGTGGGAAGTGAGCTAGTCGAGCTAAGCCGACAACGAAGGATCTGTGATAAAGAAGAGGATCTCCGTGCTCCAGTAGTGGCTTGAAGAAGGAGGGTGGTCTTCAATCTTCAGGGCAGCTCCATGGAACCGGGTAGGTGGTTCTGAAGAGATGTCCTGAGGTCTTCTGGTTGGAGGGGAGGAAGTACGAGGCCAAAGACGACCCCGATGGCGTCAACGGTGATGGCGGCGAGGTGACGGCTGTAACAGCCCAAAATTTGAATTTTTGTTAGAGTTTAAAACTTATTTGAATTTGTGAATTTTCTGAAATTTAAAAACTATTGTTTAAATTGTTGAAAGCTAAAAAGAAAATTTAAATCCAAAATCTATTATCAACTTTAAGTTAGAATTATTTTATTTGAGTCCAGTATAATTTTAGAATCATCCAGGAATTTTCCTAGAATTTTTAGGTTTAATCTGCTATTTTCTGGAGCCTAAATGAATTAATCAGAATATTCAAATTAGAAAATCAATTTAAAACTAGGAAGCTTGATCATTGGGCGAAAAGTCTCCGTCTTGCCCATTTCATTTTTTCTTTTCGGCGCCTTTGGCCCGCGTCACACTTCCTCCACCGCATGATCTCAATCTAACGACCAGCCTGCTTCCACGTCCCCAAGCTATCTCGGCCGTCCGATGCCGATCCAACCCCGCACCTTTGTCTTCCTCCTCGTCTCCGTCTTCCTCGCGCACGCACAGGACCGCGCCCGACTCCGCCATTTCCGCGCCGAGTGAGCTCGCCAACGGGCGCCTCCCCAACTGCCCCGCGACCCACGCGCGTGTGCGCGAAAACCGCGCCCCACGCCGCCACGACCCCACCCCTTCTCCCCCTCCTTCCCCGCGGGCAAACCCACGATGCCGCAACCGCCGCGCACGAACCCCACTACACCCTCGCCGCCTCGGACCTCCCCGGCCCCTATAAATGGGAGCCCCGGGTGCGCAAGCATCCTCGCCCCGCCACCATCACTCACTCCTCCTCTTTTCCCCTCAGGCGCCGGAATTGAGATCGCCGCGTCGGCCACCGCGAAGACGCCGCCGTCGATTGCGCGCCGTCACTTCGCTTCGTCCTCGCCGCCACCACCTTCGCATCGTCTCGGCGCTGAAGCTCGCGCCCCGCTCGCCGGAGAACCCCATAGCGTCGTGTCGCTTCCACCGTAGCCGCGCCGCCGCTCTTTCGCTTCGCCCGCCGCCGCCAAATCCTGCCTCGTCGATTGGGTGGCGCGCTGAAACCCGTGATCTCCTCTCTCTTCGCACATCGCCGCCGCAGCATCAGAAGGCGCGGCGACCCTAGGTCCCGCCGCCGCCGCCACGCACCGTGGCCTTGCCGGCGCCACGCTGTAGCGCCACGAGCGCGCCACGCCAGCGCCTTAATCCCACGTGGCGCCTCGTGGCGACCACGTCGCACACGCGCGCCACCTTCCGTCGCAAGAAGCCCGTGGACTTGGTCACATGGACCGTGTCTCGACACGAGGTCCCCCTGTCGATTTTAATTTTATTTATTTAATTACGAAAACCTCGGGGCTGGCGTCACCATGCGCAATAATTAGAGTTTCCTTTAGAAAAATAATTCGGGAAATCCTTTTAAATTACGTAATTAGGATTTAAATTGTAAAATTCATAACTTATTCATCCTAGCTCCAAATTAGATGATTCAAATTGCTAAATTATTAGAAAATTATGATCTAACTAAATAAAATATAATTATTCAATTTGGAGATCATTTTAATTCTGTTTTAGAATTTAGAAATTCATTTAAAATCCAAATTTAGATTTAAATTTGTAAAATTCATATCATCGATTACCGACTCCAAATTTATTGAATTAAATTTCTAAGATTTTGTAAAAAGATTATCTAGCTTAATAAATTAAAATTTGTTTATTTGGAATTAGTTTAAATTGTCTCTTTTGAGTTAAAACTATTTAAATTGCAAACTTAGAATTTAAACTTGTAAAATTCATATCTTTTATTTCCTAATTCCAAATTGAGTGTTTCAAACTTATAAAATTTTATAAAATTATTATCTAGTCAAATAAAATATAATTATTTTATTTAGAGTTAGTCTAAACTGTCGTCTTGATTTTATTTGAACTTCAATTGATTTGTCGTATTTTCACGTTTAGATTCTGACGATTCCGGGAATTTGATTCTTAGAAGAATTAGAATTTCAAGACTTCAGCGAAGGCAAGTTATACTTTGATCATCTTGCACCTACTATTTTAAAGTTATTTAAATTCAGTTTTCAAATTATTAAGTGCATGCATACTTTTATTCAAATATTTTAAATTCTGTTTAAATGATTAGATATTGAATTTGTCCTTGTATGGCCAATATTGAATATTGAAATGTCATCCCTTGTCCCCATAGATAAATTGTTTGGAAATGCTTAGCAAATACTTAGACCATGATTTTGATTTTGGGGAGGATTTAGCCAAAACTTTACAAACTTGTTTTAACTTGAACCTATGGTATTGTCTTACCATAGATTTGTTGTAAAGGTGGTTTTACTAAATAAAATAAAGATGGTTTGGACTTGGGTGTAACGGATGAAAGGTGGGTGCGAGTTTATGCGGGTTTAATCTGGTTAGGATTAAAGCCTGTGGTTTAATTTGAAAGACGCCAAGTCAATTAAGGACCGCCTTTGAGCGTTCCTTTGCTATGCCAAAACGCACCACCACATGTCTGTATGGGAAGGACCTGGCTTAATAATTTGAGATACCTCATAGATATTCGTGCCATGTTGTATGAGTGGGTGTTGGTTAGGCAAGTAGTCCCACATGGCGCAAGAGGGGCTCCGGAGGATGGTTAGTCAATGGAAGCGAAACCTTAGCGGGCATGAGTCTTGTGAGGTAGATCATTATAACGACCTTGTGATATTTGCTCTGTCACACGCCTTAGGAAGCGTGGATTGGCCGACACAAAGAGTATAATATCTCGTGTGGGTAAAGCTGCACAAACTCGCAGAGTAGAAAACTATTGAATAGCAGCGTCATGATCATGGACATGCTAGCAAAGCCACTTTGAGTTAGACTTGTTTTTGGTTTTAAAATGGTTTCAACAAATGTTTTCGTGGATGGTTAGTCTGTGGGAAAAATTAGGCGGTTAGCCATTGTGATTGGAGGATATCCATCACCTTTCTTGGAGGTTATCCACATTATTCAATTGTCATTTACAATATGATTTTAACTAATGTATGAAAATGGCCTTGCAATCTATTATGATTATTTAAATTAAGCTGCCGCTTTACATAAAATAACCCCGCCAATGTCCTTTGTTTACCTTATGCATGCATTACAATTCCATATTGGGTGTAACTTGCGCAGCACAGTAGTTGTGCTCATGCTTGCTTTATGCAACAAAATTTCGTGAGAAGACTACTATCGGAGACGGTGAGGACACCGACGCCTAGGCTACGCCCTAGGCGATTACTGTGGTGGATCGCTCGCCTACTACTATCTTTTTATTTCATTGTGTTATTTACTTCTTTATTTGGCTTCATGCCCAATTGTATCGAACTCGATTTACTATTAATGAAATGCGAGATTTGGTTATGTTACCATTTTTGTAAGCTTATGTACACCGGAAATCTGGTGGTGTATGAACACGAGGGTTCGGGATCTTTCGTTCGGGTCCGGCAAAAGTGGTATCGAGCCATGTCGATCGTAGGTCGTGGCCTTAGAATTGTCTTAAGGACTTATTTTCAAAAACTAAAACTATTTTGAGTCTATCCGAGTCCTTCTCAACCCTTTCTTTAAAATATTTACTAACTCATCTCCTTCTCAAAATTTTAGATGGTGAAAGACGGATGCTACTTCCCACTGAGCCTTTATCGAATCTTGGGCCGAGATACTTTGGGAAATGATACAAAGACAGGTTACTGAAAGAGGCCAACTTTTCAAGGATTCAAGTACCAAGTGGGAGAACAACAAGCGTGGAGAGTAGAAGTGCTCATCTACTCCAACCTTGCACCGACACCGTCTTCCACGTCTTTGACGCCCGATCCGGTCGACACCTTTGATGAGGGCATGCAGGATGCGGCAAGAGAGCGATCCGCCACCTTCGCTACACCTACAATCATCGCCTTGAGGCACCGGGTTTCATTACTACCCGATGCACATTCGACCCGACTCGACAAGAGTTTTCAACTCCGCTAGAGACGAAGATTCCCGAATCGACACACCGGTGGATCTGGCTAAGGCTTTGGATTATGCCTACTGGAAACACCTTGAATGACTTGCTCACCGCCGAGCAGACTACAAGAAGCAGAAGAGAAGTCAAGACCGTAATCATGAGCTAGCTAGCTACAAGGCGTGAGGCTAGCTCTAGTGAGCCGGATTATACCCCCAGTACTCCATTATAGTTATCTTCCCTGTTAGCTCGATCTTTAGTTGCGAATTATGAGCTACTATCTTATTTGTGGTAGCCATAATCTTTGAATAAAATAACTTAATAAAGGTACTTTTTGGAAGAATCTGCTCTTTGTCTTGTGGGCTCTTTGTGTTCTTGGGTGTTAGAATTTACCCCTTTAGAACTTCCTATCCTGCTCATCTCTCCTAAATCTTTGGAGTTCTAGCAGATGGTGACCACCCGTACCGGCAGTGGCAGTGTCCGAGGTCGGGGCAACGAAGACGCAGATTACCAGGAGGATCCCGTGCAGCAACCACCGCCGCCACCAGCTGAAGGACCAGATTGGCGTCAGATGATGGAAAACCAGAATCATCTGATTAACCTCCTAGCTCGATCCCTCGGCCTTGCGAGAATGTGCGAGCAACAATTTAATCGCACCACTACCTCCACCTACGCAGAGATTGACCAAGGCGGATTTCATGCGCATGCGCCCACCGACCTTCTCCAAAGCAGCACAGAACCGATGGATGCCGATGACTGGATCCGTGCTATCGGGAAGAAGCTGGATATCACTCGATGTCTTCGATCGTGAGAGAGTCTGTTGCCTCTCACCACTCACCGGTCCCGCATCGTAATGGTGGGATAACTACAACATCTCCCATGCCGATGCGCAGACTATCTCTTGGGAGGAGTTTGTGCGGGCTTTCCGCCATGCACATATTCCTGAGGATAATGACCCTAAAGAAGAAAGAGTTCCACGCGCTCAAACAAGGCAACCGCACAGTGGGTGAATACCTGCACAAGTTCAACCAGCTTGCTCGCTATGCCCCAGCAGATGTGGCTAGTGATGAAGAAAGGCAGGAAAGGTTCATGGATGGTTTGAACGATGAGATCTCAGTCCAGCTGGTCTCCAATGACTACACTGACTTCCAGCAGTTAGTGAATAAAGCTTTGCCAGAAGCCAAACATCTGCGCAGATGGAGAACCGCAAGCGGAGGATGGCCGCTCAGAAGTTCAACTCTGGAGGGCAACCCAAGCCTCGTTTTGCTCAGCCTCAGCCACCTCAGAGTGGAAGGTTCCAGCCCTCTACACCCAGAGCTCCAGTACCGGCACAGCGCTCCAACTCTTCCGGCTTCCGCAACAATGCATCTGCAGGCCAGTTTCAGCAGAAGAACCCAACTTCATCAGCAGCAGGAGTGACATGCTTCCATTGCAACGAGACTGGACACTATGCCAACAAGTGCCCGAAGAAGCAGCAGTCTGCAACACCAATCAGGCCAGCATCAGGAGTACCAGCCACCGGCGGCACCCCAAAGCCGGCGGGCCAGTTCACGAAGGGACGTGTGAATCACGTCACAGCAGAGGAAGCTCAGGCAGCACCAGACGTCGTCCTTGGTACGTTTCTTGTTAATTCGATACAAAGATCGCCTGTTTGATTCCTGAGCTTCGATTCTTTTGTATCCAATAAGTTTGTGGGCAAAATGGGTTACCTATTTCTCCATTAAGTAATCCTATGATAATCCATTCCACTGGCTTTAAATGAGAACCAGTTCTCTATGCCCAAATCTTACCTCGAGATATCAGGAGTTTCCTTCATGGCAGACTTGATAGTCTTGCATTCTCAAGGTCTGGATGTAATACTTGGAATGGACTGGCTAGCCAAGAATCAAGGACGGATAGATTGTGCCAATAGGTCTATTACTCTCACCAATGAGGAAGGAGTCACAGTTGAGTTCAAGCCCAATACCTGTACCGGAATAGCTTGAAGGAGTTAAAGCTTGAAGATATACCAGTGGTGCAAGAATTCCCGGATGTCTTTCCTGATGATTTACCCGGCATGCCACCGGACAGGGACATAATGTTCTTAATTGACTTAGTCCCAGGGACCGCTCCAATCTTGAAGCGACCCTACAGAATGCCGGCCAATGAATTGGCAGAGATGAAGAAACAGATTGAAGAATTGAGGAGCAAGGGATATATTCGACCCAGTTCATCACCTTGGGGGGCACCGGTACTGTTTGTCAAGAAGAAAGACAACAGTATGAGGATGTGTGTGGATTATAGGTCACTCAATGAAGTGACAATCAAGAACAAGTACCCGCTCCCTAGGATTGACGATCTGTTCGATCAATTGAAAGGAGCAAGCGTATTCTCGAAGATCGATTTGAGATCTGGCTATCATCAACTGAAGATCAGACCAGAAGATATTCCGAAGACAGCCTTCACCACTAGATATGGATTGTACGAGTTCACGGTAATGTCTTTCGGTTTGACGAACGCCCCTGCTTACTTCATGAATATGATGAACAAAGTGTTCATGGAATTCTTGGATAAGTTTGTGGTTGTTTTCATCGATGACATCCTCGTCTATTCGAAGAATGAAGAAGAACATGAGAACCACCTCAGATTGATCTTGGGAAAACTTCAGGAGAACCAAACTTTATGCCAAATTCAAGAAGTGCGAATTTTGGCTAAGTCGAGTGGCATTTCTTGGACATATTGTGTCCGCAGGAGGAGTTGCGATAGATCCACCCAAAGTCGAAGCGGTAATGGATTGGAAACAACCTAAGTCTGTCACAGAGGTGAGAAACTTTTGTGAGCACCGGATTTATTAGGCTCATAATACTTAGTCATCCAATTGACCCTAGTATTATCAACCAAATAAACTTCGGTCTCGAGAGATGTATACTTCCTGACGCAAGTTACACATACCTCACAACAAAAGAATGCATCAATTCCATACAACACATAGTACATAAGCAACAAACCGAAGTTAACGTTAATATGGAATAGATATTACAAAAGAGAGGCCCTTAGGCCAAATAACAATAATTACAAAAAGATAACAATGAAGCAAAAAGTGCCATAAAGATGGCCAAAATAAGAGCCAACTAGTGTGCCTTTAGCCCACAAGGCAACTGACCGGACCACCAAGCTAGTCGCTCTCCCAACCACCGCACAGCTCACAAAAGTAAAGCCCTTTGGGCTCTGCCTCCTCTGCAACAAAGTTGTTAAGCAAAGCAGATGAGTACAATAACTTGTTTATTGTACTCGCAAGACTGACGTGTAAGATAACAGAACTATAATTTAGCTACATGCAAGCTTTATTTAAGTGGATGAGGCTTTGGACTCATTTAAGCACAAAGCAAGTTTCATTTGCAATAACATAGTAGATTGAAAGCAATTTGACAAAGCATTTTAATTATTGAAATAACAACGCGATAATAACATAATAACAACAACAAGAACAATCACGGAAGTGACCCACCCAAGTCACCACAACAATAGCATGAACTCCCGTTCATACCAACCATGTCAAGTTTTAATTAAAGGTTGTAGTCTAGTCTTGAACGACCTTACCAAGCATGTCCATAACCTAGGGCGAGGCTATTGAATAGTTTTATCCTGCGGGGTGTACCACTGTACTCACACGTCGACCGCCTTTCCTTTACGCACACTTAGAAGGTGTCTTTGTGCACGGCTAAGTCCTACGAGACCTTTCCAAAGGATGAATGCTAATTACGAGCTGCACAACCCACGGGAGAAGGAGACATTAGGCGACCTACAGGAAGCTAATGCTCCCTCCCACACTATACATATACATTTGTTTTGAAAACACACCAACCGAGCTCGCTCATAATTAACACCTCCTAGAGTACTTAGTCAAGAGGGTTCCATATGCCCCTCGCGTGGTTAGTGCATAAAAGCGCTTGGCTTAGTGACCCAAGTACTCGGTCCTTAGGGACCCGTGCATACCACCACATTCCAAAACCGCACCATCCATCCAATATGCCCAAGTCTAAATCAATCTTTTATTTTCAGCTTTTGATTTTACAAATTAATCAAAGCACAAGTGCTGGACATATAGGAGTAATAATCATTTTGAGTGATCAAGATCATCGACTAAGTCGATGATCGCCCAATCTACCGATAGCTAAGCATGTCTAAGCGAGAGGAAACGCAGCTACTAAGTGATAAGAGCTCATCCAACGAGCTCAAACCACAGCGAATAACCTAGGCTCATTGGTAGTAGAGGATAAAGAATTCCTACAGATTATGCGACTATAGGATTACTAACGACATTTAACACAAAGTAGCATGCATACATAGAAGTAAAACAATGTATTAAGCTTTAAAGTAATGGGATATGATGGGAAATGGTCAAACTGCTTGCCTGGTTGCTGTTGCTCAAATTGTGGCAGAGGGTCGCTCTCGGGATCACCACAAATGTCAAAACCTAACGAAAAGCGATAAAGAACCGATAAGAACGATTTAAAGGCAACAAAGACAGCACAGCAAACGAACTCCAAATACCCTGAATTTTCTACAGCAGCAAGGGGATGATTTTTAGGAAATTTTACAACAAGAACCAATGGATTTGGATTCTCAATGCAAAAGATATGAGCAAAACAATTCTGCTCAGCCCTAAAAATTACCAAACTGCACTATTCACTAATTTAATTATGAGGCAACATTTTCTAGAAAAGTGGTGAGGCTGAGATTTTTATTGTAAAACCAGCACCTCATGAGATGAATAACACAATTGAGTTCACCTCATTTGGAGCTATTATGCACTTTCTATAATTTTTCAAAAACAAGAACTTGAACAAAATTATAATGCACAAGTCCTCATTTTTATAACAGCGAGAAGCTCAAAACTAATTTTCACAGTGAGTTCATTATTAGAGGAAGCTAACAAAATTGGGTTTACTCACAAATAACCTACAGAGCATTAGTTTTGTGTTTTACAAGTTAAGCATTGATTTAAGTGTATATTTTAAAGTTGGTTTTAAAATCTAATGGCAAATTGTGCTCTGGAGCTGAACTCAACTTACAATCATTTTTGGATTAAAGTTAAGTTCAAGACAGAGCCAACACGATTTGAATGACCTCAAACGGATTTAAAATGAGAAAGATATGAAATTCTAAAGTCTATACCTTATTTAGGTCTATAACTAAGACTTCTTTGGAATTTCTAAAACTCACAAGGGTATGGGAGGGCGTGAGCCACAGATCTCAGATCCAACGGCTCAAGACCTCCCAGAGAACTATCACACAGCGCCAAGACGTGAAGTCCAGAGGTCCTGGACCTCTTAGCAACTCACATCTTGCGAGGTGAGGGGAGGTCGTGGCCGAGATGGAGATCAACGGACCACAACGCAGAAGGAGGTCCGGAACGGACCAGATCTAAAGGGAGGTCCTCAACGGTGAGATGACCTCGAGGAGGTCCTAGCGATAGATCTAAACATCACAGACCTCCGTGGAGGTCCAGGACGGCTCTGATTTCGCAAGGGAGGTCTTGGACGCCCAGATTTCCTTGGAGGAGGTGCAGGACGCCCCGAGCTCACAACCACGTGCTTGCGCACGACGCGTTCTGGACAAGAGGTTAAATGCGCCGCGGGACACAAGGAGGTCATGCTGGAGGTCTTAAATGCATAACACGGAGGATTAAATGCAGCTAAGACATGCCCATGATTTCAATGATTTGAGCACATGATTAGTGCATTAACTCGGCGGATCTTTGTCCGAAAAACGGCAATAGCGCCGCATTCTTGTCCGACAAGATCCGAGCTCAAAGAAGTGGTTATTGCGGCGATCACGGACCTCGCCCGGCGACAACCAAAGACATCCCGTGTGCGCAATAGTGTTGCGCACACCATGAGCTCACTCGACGGCGATTTACGACCTTAATCGCCGGCGAGCCGGAGAGGACAGAGATGACCCGCACGGCCAAAAGACAAAATGCAAAAAGGAAGCTCCGCGCGACATTCAAGCTTGTGCTCAACAAAAAGCTCCGCGACATCATTCAAGCGGGTGCCAGCAACTAAGGGACTAACAGGGGGAGTACCTGGAGGTCCTTAAGATGCCGGGGAGGTTGAGGATGGCCTGAGTTGGAGAAGATGGGGTTGCTCCACGGCCAAAGCTCCTGCTCCAAGCTCCTCTTTGTCCACCTCTGTAAATTCCCAAACCAAAGCGAGTTAGGTCTTGGTCCCAGAGGGATGGTACAAATGGAGCTCAGAGAAAAGGAGGAAAACTCGAGGACCCTTGTCCACCGAGGAGCTCCAAGCTCCAACAATGGCGCCAAGAATGGAGGTCATGGAAGAGCAAAGCTTAGAAGGCACCAAAGGCAAGCTAGAACTTGAAAGAGTGCCAAAGAAGCTACGGAGGAACCCAATGGGGCTTTATACTTGGGCATGGAGGTCATGGACCCTTGGCTAAGCTCATGGTGAGCTTGGCCCATGGCACGGATCTAGGACATTGGACAAGATGTAAAGTTGACGGGGGTGACAGAACTGTCTTGACTGAGAGGCGGAAGGCCGACTGCATTAAATGCGGGTCAGAGAGTCATAAAGGTACCTGATGGCGGCGTGAGAACTCCACCGCTCAGAGCACGCATGCGTGACCAAGGTAGGAGAAGAACAGGGGAGGTCCTTATGACCGTTGGATAAGACACAGGAGAGGTCTGGCTCTCCGATGTCCTTTTGAACCGTTACGCTCAAAGGACTGGGAGCAGGTCCCAGCCACACGATCAAGGATGGGGAGGTCGTGGCCCTCCGATTTCCTTAATCGCGAAAACGCACGTGAGGAAAGGGGACAGGAGGTCCAAAGCGTTGGATCTCCATCCAACGGTGCGGACCTCCAGTGAGGACTTAACCGCACGCGATAAAAAGACATGAGGGAGGTCATGGCCTTTGGATTTAAATCTAAGGGCACACAATGACCGGGAGGTCTGATATGATGCGCAATGGCAAGGGAGGTCGGGACCTTTAGATTTAGATCTAAGGCTACGATCAAGAGGTGGAGGTCCGAGCTTGCGCAACGCACAAAGGAGGTCATGGCCTTTAGATTTAGATCTAAGACTACGACTCACCAAGGCGGGAGGACCTTGCCGTGATGTTTTTCAGAGGAGGTCGTGGCCTTTGGATCTGAATCCAACGGCCATGACCTCAACAACAGCTTAAAAGGGAGGTCTGTTAGTTAGATTGAGAGGAGGAGGTCGTGACCATGGATTTTTGATCCAATGGCTGTGACCTCATCAAGGTGGGATGTAGACTTTGAGGTTTGACACACAGGGGAGGTCATGACCGTGGATCTTTGATCCAACGGCTGTGACCTCATGTAGGTGGGATGTTTGCTTAGCTTAACAGTGAGGGGAGGTCAGGGCCGTGGAACTTGAATCCAAGGGACAAGACCTCAACAAGGTGGAAGGTGGTTTTTGAGGTTCGATAACAAGGGGAGGTCAGGCGGCTGGATCTTAATCCAAGGCCAAGACCTCAACAGTGGGAGGTCTTCGCGGTGTTGATCATGAGGAGGTCGTGGGTGTTGGATGTAAATCCAGCAGGTGCATGACCTGATCAAGGTGGAGAGGAGGTCTCTTTGGGGTGCAGACATGTGAAATGCCGACCACTTTGAACATGGCTAGCCCAAGGAACGATGTAGGCTTTTGAATTTAGTTTTCAACAAATGGGACTTTGCAAAATTGTTTGGGATAGCATTTCAACTCCAAAATTCATGAAATTTTTACAGGAGCTTGTTGACAAGAAGATTAACCTTACATAAAATTTCTAGAGGTTATTATGCAATGCATTTTCTCAGGAAATTCATTAAGGTTGTTCAATGATTCATTTTCCTCCAAAATTATCAAACAAGTTTTACAACTCGTGATATTTTTCAGAGAGGGTCCCACCTCAGTTTTAGGACCAAAGAAAATACTTTCCAATTGTTGGGTACAAGATTTAAGATAATTGGAAAAGGAATTTGACTTTTGGTCAACAAGAGCTTTGTGTTTTTGGATTACACAACTCTTGGACAAGAATTACATGAGATTTTAGGGTTTTCAAGATGTGAGAAAAAGTTTTAATTTCTACACATATAATTATGCTTGATTAACCCTAATTACACATTTGGGATGTTACAAAATCTCTCCCCTTACGAAATCTCGCCCCGAGATTTGGCTCACTCAGTAAAGAAAGATGGATAGTCCGCACGCAGGCGATCTTCTCTTTCCCAAGTAGCCTCATCCTCGTAATGGTTTGACCATTGAACTTTAAGGAACTTGATGGTCTTATTCCTTGTCCTTCGCTCGGACTCATCGAGCACGTGATGTGGTGCTCGCGATAGGTCAAATCGGGTTGGACATCGAGAGTTTCCAACGGAGCTTCCTCAGTTGGAACACGGAGGCACTTCTTTAGCTGGGACACATGGAACACATCATGTACCCCCTCAAGTGCAGCTGGCAACTCCAACTTATAGGCAACAGCTCCCTTCTTCTCGATAACGCGGTAGGGACCGACATATCGAGGAGCTAACTTGCCCTTGACGCCGAAACGTTGATGGCCCTTCAAAGGAGAGACTTTGAGATAAACAAAGTCATTAGGCTCAAAACGCAACTCACGCCGACGGCGATCCGCATAGCTCTTTTGCCTGGATTGAGCTGTGTGCGCAAACGCCACGAATAAAATTTGGACTTGGCGCTCGGCCTCATTGATTGAGTCCGCCAAAGAGAGGTCTCTCACCGGTCTCGACCAGTTCAACGAGGTTCTACACTTTCTCCGTATAAGGCCTCAAATGGTGCCATCGAGACCGGCTCGAAGTCATTGTTATAAGAAAACTTCGGCGAATGGCAAGCATTTCTCCCAATGCTTCCCATATGAAAGGACACAAGCAAGCATGTCTTCCAAAACTTGGCTGACCCTCTCGGTCGACCATCGTTTGGGGTGAAATGCCGTGGTCAAGGCAAGACGAGTGCCCATAGCCTCTTGCAAGCTATGCCAAAACGAGACGTGAAAAGGATCCACGATCCGACACAATCGTCTTGACACCGTGCAAACTCACGACGATGGCGATATAGACTTCCGCCAAAAGACCTACCAAGTTGATCTTGACGGAAGGAAATGTGCCACCTTAGTCAATCGATCGATGACGCACCCAAATGGCATCATTCTTCTTCGGGGATGGGTAGACCGTGATGAAGTCCATTCGATCGAATCCCACTTCCACTCGAGAATTGGCAAAGGTGAAGCGATCCAATGAGACGCCGATGCTCGGCCTTGACACCACGACACACGCCGACTTTTCAAGAACGAACTTCGCGGTCTCCCTCTTCATTCGGGTCCACCAAAATCTCCGGCGGAGATCTTGATACATCTTTGTGGCCGGGATGAATGGATAAAGGCGAATCATGGGCTTCGGCGGAGGATCAAATTCGCAACTCCATGTCCTTTGGAACCACAAGGCGCGTTCGAACCTCACAACACCATGCTCATCCTCGAAAAAGCACTTGGTCATTCCGCCTTGACATTTGCCTTAATGTGGCTCACTCCCAAACCATTCCGCTGAGCGGACTTGATCCGATCCACCAAGGTTGGTTGCACAACCATGGCAATGAGAGATCCATGCTCAACTATCTCCAAGTTGAGACGGCTGTAATGCCTCGAGAAGAGAGGGCGAATGCTCCTTAGCACTAAGGCATTACAATGCGCTTTTATGACTACCGCGCGCCGACGCGACATTAGCCTTGCCCGGATGGTAGTGAATACCCATATCATAATCCTTGATCAACTCAACCATCTCCTTTGCCCGAGGTTCAGTCGGGTTGGGTGAACAAGTACTTGAGGCTTTCGTGATCCGAATACACTTCTCACAACGACACCGATTAGGTAATGTCGCCAAATCTTAAGTGCATGAATCACGCAGCCAACTCCAAATCATGAGTAGGGTAGTTGAGTTCATGAGGTCTCAATTGCCTTGATGCATAGGCCACTACCTTGCCTTCTTGCATAAGGACGCAACCGAGGCCTCGGCGAAGCATCGCAAAAGATATCGAAGGCTGCGATGGATATCGTGAAGAACAAGAACAGGGAGCGGTGGTCAAATGCTTCTTGAGTATATGGAAACTTGCCATGCAAGCATCAGACCACAAGAACTCCTGCTTCTTGATCTCCATCAAGCCGGCAGGATGTGAGCCCGACGGAAGGTAGTGCTAAACTCCTCCCAAGAGACGGTGTGGTTCTGCGGCTGCATGGCGAGAAAGCTCTCCCACCATGACAAGGCTGCACCTCCGGTGGTGCGATGTGAACAAGCGCCTTCTCGTGCTCGGCGCTGCGCGATCTGGCTTACGCTCCACAAGACGGCCAATCGTCGCATCCAAAGGGTCCTCGGACCAAGGAAAAGGTAGGGGCTGAGTACGAAGAAACTCCATGAGTCCTCCACGCTGGTGATGGGCATTCCTCGCCCAGATCCCAAGCTCCTAAGTCGTGCAGTATTGGCGCGCGATGACGCCCAAGAGAACTCTCCACATCATCCAGCGGTTGCGCCGATCGAAGAAGAAGAACCTCGGCCATGGTCGGAGGAGGAGGAAGCTCCTCGTCCGGACTAGTGGCCAGCCTTGGCCGCTTCTGAAGTCGTCCGGCCATCCTGTTACAAGGAACTTTGGTTAGCAACTAGACCCAAAAACAAAGCCTTAAGGAAAGCAAAGCGATCGACTAGGGGAATGGAATATCACCCCAAACGAAAGCCAAACTCAGCGGTTATTTAAACTTTAAAAAGCTTCTAAAAGACCCTAAAAACAGCCAAGAAACACCAAAAGCAAGGCTCAACTTCTCAACTCAACTAACCCGTATTGAATGCACGAGTAATTGGTCGAGAAGATCAAAAATCAGATTGTAGGGTGAGAGTTAACGCTACTAAAGAGCAAGGTTAATGCAGCGAAATAAGTGTTAGATACTTAGCTAACTAGTATCACATCTTACCCTTTTATTCCCACAAGTTTTAGTTGATTAACCTCTCATTATCTATCCTAATTGGAACCTTTGAGACTGCTGTCCGGAAATTTGATGCTTGCTGTCCAGATTTCGCATCCAAGCTCCTTGTCGAATCACCGACTCCAGAACTTCAAAACCTTGTAGTGGGCAGCTCACACTTCAATTTGCCAATCTCATTGGTTCTCCCAAAACCCAGTGTTAATCGATAACAACTATTTTGTAGAAGGGAAGAGAGGAAAACAACTTTTAAAACTCAAATTAGAGTGGGATGAGAAGAGAAAGCTAAGATAGGTAAGGAATAAAATCCGAGAATTTCCCTAAGCTTTCAAAACTCATTTGATGCTTTGAAAATAGGTTTTCAAAATATCCTAAGGACGACCAAGCTTGCGTTACTACGGTCATAACGGCTCTGATACCAACTTTTGTGAGCACCCGGATTTTTATTAGGCTCATAATACTTAGTCATCCGATTGACCCTAGTATTATCAACCAAATAAACCCGGTCTCGAGAGATGTATACTCCCCAGAATGCAGTATACATACCTCACAACAAAAGAATGTATCAATTCCATACAACACATAGAACATAAGCAACAAACCAGAAGTTAATATTAATATGGAATAGATATTACAAAAGAGAGGCCCTTAGGCCAAATAGCAATAAATACAAAAAGATAACAGCGGAAGCAAAAGTGCCATAAAGATGGCTATAACACAAAGCCAATCAGTGTGCCTTAACCCCTAGGCATCGTGGGACCGCCAAGCTAGTCGTCGAAGAAAGCGCAACACGTAGCACAAAAGAGAGGCTCTTGGAGCTCTCCTTCCTCTCTGCAACAAAAGCCACAAAAAATTGCCACAACCACGGCGGATGAGTACATAAAGTACTCATAAGACTTACGTGTGAGATAACGAGAACTATAAATAGCTACATGCAAGCTTTATTTAAGTGGATGAGGCTTTGGACTCATTTTAGCATAAAGCAACATTTATTTGCAATAACATAATAGATTGAAGGCAATTTGACAAAGCATTTTTAAATGTTGAAGTAACAACGAGATAATAACATAGTAACAACAACAAGAACAATCCTGGAAGTGACTAACCCAAGTCACCACAACAATAGCATGAACTCCCTGTTCATACCAACCATGTCAAGTTTTAATTAAAGGTTGTAGTCTAGTCTTGAACGACCTTACCAAGCATGTCCATAACCTAGGACGAGGCTATTCGAATAGTTTTATCCCTGCAGGGTGTACCACTGCACCCACACGCCGGACCGCCTTTCCTTTAAGCACACTACCTTAGGTGTGTCTTGCGCAGCTAAGTCCCACGAGACCTTTCCAAAGGATGAATGCTAATTACGAGCTGCACAACCCACGGGAGAAGGAGACATCACACAACCTTCCAGGAAGCTAATGCTCCCTCCCACACTATACATATACATTTGTTTTTGAAAACACACCAACCGAGCTCGCTCATAATTAACACCTCCTAGAGTACTTAGTCAAGAGGGTTCCATATGCCCCTCGCGTGGTTAGTCTGTGAAATCGCTTGGCTTAGTGACCCAAGTACTCGGTCCTTAGGGACCCGGGCATACCACCACATCCAAAAACCGCACCATCCATCCAATATGCCCAAGTCTAAATCAATCTTTTATTTTCAGTTTTTGATTTTACAATTAATCAAAGCACAAGTGCTGGACATATAGGAGTAATAATCATTTTTGAGTGATCAAGACCATCGACTAAGTCGATGATCGCCCATTCTACCGATAACTAAGCATGTCTAAGCAATTTTCATCGAAACTACTAAGTGATAGGAGCTCATCCAACGAGCTCCCACCACAGCAAATAACCTAGGCTCATGGTAGTAGAGGATAAACAATTCCTACAGATCATGCAACTATAGGCTCGCTAGCGACATTTAACACAAAGTAGCATGCATACATAGAAGTAAAACAATATATTAAGCTTTAAAGTAATGGGACAATGATGGAAATGGTCAAACTGCTTGCCTTGTTGCTGGTGGTCAAATTGTGGCAGAGGGTCGCCTCGGGATCACCACAAATGTCGAATCCTAACGGAAAAGCGATAAAGAACCGATAAGAACGACGAAAGGCAACAAAGATAGCACAACAAACGAACTCCAAATTCTCTGAAAATTTTACAGCAGCAAGACAATGATTTATCATGAATTTAGCAACAAGAACCAATTGATTTGGATTCTCAATGCAAAAGATATGATGAAATCAATTCTGCTCAGCCTATTAAAATACCAAACTGCACTATTCACTAATTTAATTATGAGGCAACATTTTCTAGAACAGCAGTGAAGCTGAAATTTTTACTGTAAAACCAGCACCTCATGAGATGAATAACACAATTGAGTTCATCTCATTTGGAGCTATATTGCACTTTCTACAAATTTTCAAAAACAAGAACTTGAACAAAATTATAATGCACAAGTCCTCATTTTCCTAACAGCAACATGCTCAAAACTAATTTTCACAGTGAGTTCACTAAGAGAGAAACCAACAAAGTTGGTCTCACCCAAAAATAGTCTATAGAGCATTAGTTATGTATTTTACAAGTTAAGCATTGATTTGAGTGCACATTTTAAAGTTGGTTTTAAAATCTAATGGCAAACTGTGCTCTGGAGCTGAACTCAACTTACAATCATTTTTGGATTAAAGTCAAGTTCAAGACAGAGCTAACACAATTTGAATGACCTCATTTGGAATTAAAATGAAAGAGATATGAAATTCTAAAGTCTATACCTTATTTCGGTTTAACTAAGACCTCCTTGGAATTTCTAAAACTCACAAGGGTATGGGAGGGCGTGAGCCACAGATCTTAAATCCAGCGGCTCAAGACCTCCCAGGTGAACATCGCCTGCACGCTCGGGAGGTCAGAGGTCTGGACCTCCTAGCAACGCACATGCGCGAGATGAGGGAGGTCGGGGCCGAGATGGGAAATCAGCGGACCACAACACAGGAAGGAGGTCGGGAGCGGACCAGATCTAAAGGAGGTCCTCAGCGGTTGAGATCTTCCAAAGGAAGGTCCAAACTATCAAGATCTCCCAAGGAAGATCTACATCGTCAAGACCTCACGGGGAGGTCTGGGCGGTCGAGATGTTCCAAGGAGGTCCTCGATGGTTGGATCGTCAGGGAGGACCTTGGCGGTCAAGATCTACCGGGAGGTCATGAGCAGGCCGAGATAACCTAGGGGAGGTCCTAAGGGAGGTCCTCAGCGTCTGAGACCTCAGTGGAGGTGCAGGCGGCCCTGATGCGCAAGGAGGTCTTGGGCGCTCGGATCTCCTCGGAGGAGGTCTGGGCGTCCAGACCCAACGCGCACGAGCTTTGGACATGAGATAAATCTTGCGGGACCACGAGGAGGTCGCGGCGAGGTTTTAAAAGCGCGCAAAGGGGTGGGTTAATGGCGGTTAAGACACCAATGATTACAATGATTTGAGTAATGATGAACGCATTAATCGGCGGATCTTTGTCCTAAAGCGACAATGGCGCCCCGCCGGACGTCCGACAAAACCGAAGTTTGAAAAGATGGTTCTCGCCGGCGATGTAGGCCTCGCCGGCGACATCAATATGGTACCTGAGTGTGCAATAACCTTGCGCGCAGTGGACCTCCTCAACAGCGGCGGTTTTAAACGCCGCGAGCCGGAGAGGAACACGAAGGCACAACACGGCAAAAATTCAAAATGCAAAATTAAAGCTCCGCGACAACCATTCAAGCGTGTGCCCAGAAAGCTCGCAACAACATTCATGCGGGTGCCAGCAGCTAAAGGACTAACAGGGGAAGTACGGAGGTCCTAAGGTCTTTGGGGAGGTCGTGGAGGTGATGGCGGAGTTGGGGAAGAAAGGTGCTCCACTACCAAAGCTCGAGCTCAATTCCACTTTGTCCACCTCTGTAAATGTCCAAACCAAAGCGAAGTGAGGTCTTGGTCCCAAGAGGAAGGCACAAATGGAAGCAAGGAGAGGAAGAAGAAATCTCCAGTGACCCTTGCCCACCAAGGAGCTTCAAACTCCAACAATGGCGGCCAAGGATGGTTTGGTGGTTTAGAGTTCACAAGCCTGAGAGCGAGCAAGGAACAAAGGCTTGTAAAGGAAGATAAAGGCACCGGTGGGGTGTTCTTATACTTAGGGCAAAGAGGTTTTAGGCCCCTGGCTAAGCTCATGGTGAGCTTGGCCCATGGCATGTCCAGCAGTTGGACAGACGTAAAGTTGACATGGTGGCGGTCTGAGGCTGACCCATGAGGCGGAAAAAGGTCGACTGCATTAAATCTTGGTCGACAAAAGTGATAAAGGTGCCTGAAGGACCGAGTGGACATTAACTCCACCGCTCAGAGCACGCATGCGCGCAGAGAGGAGGAGAAGAACAGGGAGGTCCTTATGACCGTTGGATAAGACACGGGAGGTCCTAACCATCGGATCTCATTTTGAACCGTTATGTTTTAAGTGGTGGGAGGAGGTCCCAGCCACACGATCAAGATGGGAGGTCGTGGCCCTCGATTTCTTAATCGTCAGCGCACGTGAGGAAAAGGGGCAGAGGTCCAAAGCGTTGGATCTCCATCCAGCAGTCGCGGACCTCGGTGAGGACTTAACCGCACGCGATCAAAAGACATGAGGAGGTCATGGCCTTTGGATTTAAATCAAGGGCACACGATGACCGGGAGGTCGATATGATTAGCAGCAAGGGAGGGGACCGCTAGATTTAGATCTAAGGGTTCGATCAAAGGAGGTGGAGGTCTGAGCTTGCATAGCACAAGGGAGGTCATGGCCTTTAGATTTAGATCTAAGGGCTACGATCTCACGTCTTGTTGGGAGGTCTCAGTGCGCATGAGAGACAAAAGGAGGTCGTGGTAGTAGATTTTAAATCTAACGGTGCACAACAAAAGATGGGGAGGTTGTGAGTGCTTGATAGCAGGAGGTCGTGAGTCGTTGGATTTGATCCAATGGCTCGACCTGGGTTAGAATGGAAGGTTTGTTTAGTTTTAAGCTAGATGAGGGAGGTCGAGGGCCATGGATCTTGGATCCAGGGCTATGACCTCGCAGTGAGGATGACTGTTGAGTATGTTGAGGAGGAGGTCGTGGCTTTGGATTTGATCCAGCCTCGACCTCAACAAATGGGATGACCTTGCTGCGATGGTTTACAGCTCGAGGAGGTCTTTGAGGTTTAACACGGGAGGTCATGACCGTTGATCACGGATCCACCAAGCAATGACCTCATGAGGTGGGAGGTCCTGCGGTGTTGATCATGAGGAGGAGGTCGTGGTCTGTTGGATGTAAATCCAGCAGCTGCGACTTGATCAAATGGAGATGAGGTCTGGCGAGGTGCGAGACTGGTTGAGCTGGACCAACTTTGAATATAGCTAGCCCAAGGAGCAGTGTAGGCTTTTAAATTTAGTTTTTAACAGCTGAAACTTAGCAGAATTATTTGAGATAGCAAATGAACTCCAAATTTGATGAAATTTTAACTGGAGCTTGCTGACAATGAGATCAACCTTGCATAAAATTTCCAGAGGTTATTATGCAATGCATTTTCTCAGGAAATTCATGAAGGTTGTTTAAAGGATTGTTTTGCCTCCAAAAATTATCAACAAGTGTTATAACTCATGATATTTTTCAGAAGGGTCCCATATCAGTTTTTTGGGACCAAGGAAAATATATTCCAAATGTTTGACACAAGATTTAAGATAATTGGAAAATGAGTTTGATTTTTGGTCAACAAGAGCTTTGTGTTTTGGATTACACAACTCTTGGACAAAAATTACATAAGATTTTAGGGTTTTTCAAGATGTGAGAAAAAGTTTTAATTTCTACACATATAATTATACTTGATTAACCCTAATTATACATTTGGGATGTTACAAAATCTCTCCCCTTACAGAAATCTCGTCGAGATTTGGCTCACTCGATAAAGAAAGATGGATAGTCCGCCTTGAGCGATCTTCTCTTTCCCAAGTAGCCTCATCCTCGAGAATGGTTTGACCACTTGAACTTTAAGGAACTTGATGGTCTTATTCCTTGTCCTTCGTTCAGACTCATCGAGTCTGTGAGCAGGTGCTCGCGATAGGTCAAATCTTCTGGACATCGAGGGTTTCCAGCGGAGCTTCCTCGGTTGGAACACGGAGGCACTTCTTAAGGTTTGGGACACATGGAAAACATCATGTACCCCCTCAAGTGCAGTGGCAACTCCAACTTAGGCAACAGCTCCCTTCTTCTCGATGTAGCGGTAGGGACCGACATATCGAGGAGCCAACTTGCCCTTGGCGAAAGCGTTGATGGCCCTTCAAAGGAGAGACTTTGAGATAAACAAAGTCATTAGGCTCAAAAAGCGTAACTCACGTCGTGGCGATCCGCATAGCTCTTTTGCACTGGATTGAGTGTGCATGGCAGCTCCACGAATAAAATTTGGACTTGGCGCTCGGCCTCATTGATTGAGTCAGGGCCAAAGAGAGTCTCTCACGGTCTCGACCAGTTCAGCGAGGTCCTACACTTTCTCCCGTACAAGGCCTCAAATGGTGCCATCTTAGAGAAGGCCTTTGAAAATTTGTTGTTATAAGAAAACTTCGCGAATGGCAAGCATTTCTCCCAATGCTTCCCATATGAAAGGACACAAGCACGAAGCATGTCCTCCAAAACTTGGTTGACCCTCTCGGTCGACCATCGGTTTGAGGATGATATGCCGTGCTAAAAGGTAAAACAGTGCCCATAGCCTCTTGCAAGCTATGCCAAAAGCGAGGCGTGAAAAGGATCCACGATCGACACGATCGTCTTGACTGCAGTGCAAACTCACGATCGCGAGCGATATAGAGTTCGCCAAAAGACCTACGAAGTTCAGTCTTGGCGGGAAGGAAATGTGCCACCTTAGTCAATCGATCGATGGCGACCCAAATAGCATCATTCTTCTTCGGGGCGTGGGTAGACGGTGATAAAATCCATTCGATCGAATCCACTTCCACTCGAAGGAATTGGCAAAGGTGAAGCGATCGGCGGGGCGCCGATGCTCGGCCTTGACCGCGGCGACACGTCGCTTTCGACAACGAACTTCGCGATCTCCTCTTCATTCGGGTCCACCAAAATCTCTGGCGGAGATCTTGATACATCTTTGTGGCCGGGATGAATGGATAAAAGCGAATCATGGGCCGCGGAGGATTAAATTCCGCAACTCCATGTCCTTTGGAACCACAAAGGCGTTGCCGAACCTCCGACGCCATGCTCATCCTCGGAGAAGCACTTGGTCGTTCGTTCTTGACATTTGCCTTAATGTGGCTCACTCCAACATCCATTGCTTGGCGGACTTGATCCGATCCACCAAGGTTGGTTGCACAACCATGGCGGCGAGAGATCCATGCTCAACTATCTCCAAGTTGAGGCGCTGGAATGCCTCGAGAAGAGGCGAATGCTCCTTGAGCACTAAGGCATTACAATGCGCTTTGCGACTAAAGCGCATCTAACAGCGACATTAGCCTTGCCGGATGGTAGTGAATACCCATATCATAATCCTTGATCAACTCCAACCATCTCCTTTGCACGAGGTTTAGGTCGGGTTGGGTGAACAAGTATTTGAGGCTCTTGTGATCGAATACACTTCTAGCGATTCTGGATTAGGTAATGTCGCCAAATCTTAAGTGCATGAATCACGTGACCAACTCCAAATCATGAGTAGGGTAGTTGAGTTCATGAGGTCTCAATTGCCTTGATGCATAGGCCACTACCTTGCCTTCTTGCATAAGGACACAACCGAGGCCTCGGCGAAGCATCATCAAAAGATATCGAAGCTGCGATGGATATCGGGAAGAACAAGGATGGGAGGCGGTGGTCAAGCGCTTCTTGAGTATATGGAAACTTGCCATGCAAGCATCGGACCACAAGAACTTCTTGTCCTTCTTGAGCAACTCCGTCATCGGCCCGCGATCTTGGAGAAGTTCTCGATAAGCGGCGATAATATCCATAAACCAAGAAAACTCCGCGCCGGTGGCAAAGTGGGCGGACTCCATGAAAGAACATCGGTGACCTTGCTAGGATCAATAGCTCGCCTCCGCTGAAAGATATGGCCTAAGAAAGCCACTTCCTTCAACGAACGCACTTGCTGCTGAACTTGGCGTCACGGTGGTGCTCCGTGCTTTGCCTAACACAAGCCGGATGCTCGGCATGATCCTCATCGTTCTTGGAGTAGATAAGGATATCATCGATGAAGACCGACAAACTTATCCAAATACTCCATGAATACCGAATTCATGAGGTTCATGAACAAGGGGGAGCATTGGTTAAGCGAGCGACATGACGATTGTACTCACACTGGCCGTGGCGAGTAGAAACGCCGTCTTTGGAATATCCTCGGGCGAATCCGAACTCGATGATATCCCTCTCAAATCAATCTTGGAGAAAACTCGAGCTCGGTTAATTGATCGAAGAGATCGTCAATGCGGGGCAATGGATACTTGTTCTTTACGTCACTTCATTAAGTGGGCGATAATCGGCCTTTTATCGTAAAATGCAAATCCTTCTTCTTTACGAAGATAGCTGGACAACCCCAGAGGAGATGAGCTAGAGCGAATGAAACCCTTCTCTTGCAGCTCATTAGCGCTTCTTCAATTCTACCAACTCGTTCGGTGGCATCCGATAAGGCCTCTTTGAGATAGGGGCGGTGCAGGAGCCAACTCAATGACAAACTCGAGGTCTCGAGCGGGTGGCATTCCGGAAGATCTGCGGAAAGACATCAACAAAGTCAAACTGTTGGGACTTCGCTAATATCTAGAGCGGGCCGCTTCAAAAGCGAAGAGATCGGATCTAGCGACCGGTGGCGAACACCTTTCACCGGAAGACTAGATAGAGATGAGCTTCTGGCGCA
>JAYEVD010000821.1:0-148618 GCA_036346405.1 Phyllostachys edulis
TAGATGGACTTGTGCTCCTGCGACACAAGAGAGTTCAATTAGACACGCCAAGATACTCAAAGTGACATGATGCGATCACAAAGGTAAGGGTATCAAGAGAATGGCTCATCAGAGGCGCGCACGAAGCCTGGGCTATGGCCATCGTCGCGAGAACGAAGACAATGCGCCGGCGATTCCGTGGATGAGGAAAGCCCGATCAGCAAAAATGGGTGCGATAAAGATCGTGGAACCCGTGATGGACCTCGGGCTCACTTATAAAGCATCCGCGGTGGCGGCCTCCACCGGTCTTGTTCTCTAATCGAAAAGAAGAAAGGATGAGGAGGACGAAATAGAGTACGAGGAAGGAAAGGATGGGCTCAGGTGATGGTGATGTCCAGACGATACCCTAGAGATTACACGCTGGCGCCAGTGTCACTTTGGCAAAGACGGTGGTAGAGTATGCAGAACTCTAGTGCGCACGGGCGACACCGATGAAGAGGAAGATGCCCACCGCCTGGACGGGGCCTATTCGCAGAGAGAAAGGAATCAGCCGCAATGAGCGCGAACTAATGGGTTTGGTTCGCCGAGTCAAGTGGAGGCCTGACTTGGTCGCCATACAAGGATATGGTCGAGCGACTCAGTCCGAGCCTGCAAACGAATCGGTCGAACCAAGCTCGAGGGTCCGATCGAAGCTAGGGTTTAGATTCAATTTTGACCTAAATGCTAAAAATTTGACTATTGATTTAAAATAGAATACAATTTTGAAAAATTTCAAAATTTTGTTGGGTGTTCTAAGAATTAAGGAAGACTTAGGGAAAATAATTTCAAGCAATGTTTCATACCAAATTTTGTCAAAATTAAATTATTTTCAAAACTATATTAGTGAAATGGTTTGAATTTTGGTGAGATCCAAATAACTTCTAAAAATTTAGAAAAATAATATTAATTCATAATAAATAATCTAGTATTTAAATAAATTAATTCCAACTACTTTTAATTGCACATTTTTCTGGATTTGTTTTAAAGCTTGATTCAAGTTGAAAATGTAAAATTTCTAGACAAATTTTATTACATCAACCAAAGTTTTACATTAATACATAATTTACACACATAACACTTGATATGATGAGCTAATCCAACCTAAGGATTTTGAGGACATTACAAACCTACACCCCTTAAAAAGAATCTCGCCCCCAAGATTCAGGTAGTTCGGAAATGGGAATGAGATGCTCCTACACAGTTCTTTTAAAGGAAAACAACATCGGTTGTCTTGATTTCCTTCAAAGATAGTGCTGAGATGCCTTGACAAGGTAGCACAATATTGCTATCATATTTTTCTTTTTATTGCATTGTTTAACCTTTCCTTTCTTAATTCGAAGGCACTTCAGACATAAGGAAAAAGGTAGGGGTATTCAGTCCTCATATGGTCCTCACGTTCCCATGTCGCCTCATCTGTAGTAGAAGGTTGCAGAACACCTCGCTATTCAAACCAAAGTGTCACCTAAAAACCTAACATGAAACAAGATTTAAATGTAAGACAAAATTCTAATTTCAGAATCCTCCCATGTATAGTTAACTATACCAAGGTCCCAAATACCATAAAAATCAAGACAATAAAGGAATCAATAATTGACAAGACTATAACAGAGTATAGTCTAAATTCAAGCAATTAACAAAAGAATGATCAAGATCACACGCAAGACTAAATTAATTATAACGTGGAAGAGGTTATCAACCACGTACCAACTTCATTTATTACGCTTTATCAATTGACAAATGAATAAAATAGAACTAAAACGTAATCATTGACTTGATTAAGGTGAAGTGAATGAGTAGTGCATGCCTACTCCCTCCCAATAGAGCCAACCTCAATGATCACCTAAAATAAACAAACAACACAAGAGTGAGTCCGAGACTCAGCAAGTACAGTAAATAAAGGGTACATACAACAACAATGATCATGACAGCTTCATTGAAGAATATGAATGAATTACAGAACGAATATTTGAATGGATGGAATGAATGAGTTGGATGAAATGAAAGGGACTACACACATGCATATATCGCAGATTGCCGGTGACACACCCCGCTTGTTCACTCTAAGCTCGATTTAACAAAATGCGGATCCAAGTACCGTATGAAGAACGCTTTCATACGGTGTCCTAAACCGCCCACATTGGAATGGTGGGTCTTACGTGCCTATATCGGAATTGATGGGTCTTATTAATCCACTCCCCGTGATGAAACATGAATAGTGGATGCATGGAATGAAATATGAATATTGAAAAGACATGCTCTCTAATCATGGAGGTAACACATTTGGAATGAATATGAGCATTAAATATTAACATGGATCTTAGAAACACAATACCAACATCGCATTCAACATTTTATAATTATAAAACGTTAAAGTATTTGTCTTCATGATGCGACACGTTAGTAAGCAATAGCGGTGCTCCTAAACCTCAAGCCCTCCGCCTACACAATATATACTCAAAATAAGAACAACATATAATAGGATGCTTCCATTAACGTTCTACAACGCCTTCCCGACAACCCACAATTAACTAATTAGATTTAATCAAAAATGTATTTACATGATCATGGAACCACTCGACAGCAAAGACGGAATCACTATATCTAACGATCCGGGACTCAGAACGAGGTGAGCCCAGATCCTATGGAAACTTAACAAACATATCTACGAAAACCTAGTTGGGGAGATAAACCAAATCGGCAAAAGAAATATACTAACAAGCAGATGAACATGAAAGACAGATTCTGTCCCCACTAAACGCATAACAAAGAAAGAAAATAACACAACTATTTATCTACAACTCCGACATAGGCGCTTTAACATTCTGGAAAATTTATGAAATTTTATAAAATATTCTAGTTGGGTGGGAACCCTGAATTTGCCTCTAACATAAACATATTTCAAAAGACAAATCAACAGATTAATCTCATCAGAATTCTGGTTAGCAAGATTGAAGCTATCATAACTTTTGATCCATATGTCGGAATTAGATGTTCTTGGTGGCTATGGAAAGCTAAGATAATAAACTACAATTCTCATAATGGGGAGGAATCCTGATTCGACCTTAACAATATTCAACGTGCTACACAAAGTGACTGCTGAGAATTAATCGATGTTCTGGACAGCAGTACACAAATGGCCATAAGTCTCAAACCATAACTCGGATTCAGGTGAACTCAAATGCTATAGAAACCTGACGAAATAATATACAACTCTCGAAGAGATCACAAATCCTAATTCGGCCTTGATCTAAATGAAAATCAACGCACAACAGAGAACAGCAATCTGATTCTGAACACAAAGACTATCGACGAATCCAGAACCGATCTCTACCAAGAACGAATCAAGCAAACAGCAGGATGTGAGATGATAATCTAGGAGATGCGGAGATGCTGGTCCTTGCTCGGGTCACCAAGGATCTACGGCCAGACTCTTCCTCCTTATTTATTTTGCGGCACCAATGGAGGGGAAAGGAGGTGGCTACCACCAGAATGGCCAGGAGATGAGGCGCAGGGAGGAGATGAGGTGTAGGGCGATGGCCAGAGATGAGGCGAGGGCGGCGGCTAGGAGATGAGGCAGGGCGCATGCCAGAGATGAGGCAGGGCAACGGCCAGATATGGGGCAGGTTGGGAGAAGGCTAGGCAAGAACATCCCCCTGATCTCATGGTCGCCCCATGGGCCTTTTGCCATCTCTGGGCTTGTTGGCCAAGGGCCCAAGCCCAGTAAGGTAGAAAAGCTGAACAAACCCCCCCTTAACTCTGATTTAACCAAGAGCTCAAGCTTCTGCCTCACAACCAATACAGGGTATTACAGTTGCTCCACTGGACCTTCATGAATTTGATGATGCGATTTTGTCTTGTACTTCGCTTCTTCAATAATAGCAATCGAATACTCCGCACGAAGGTCGTTGTAATTCAAGAGCTTCAAATTCGTGGCTTCATTTGAACTTGCGTGCACTTCTTCAATTGGGAGACCTGAATACATTGTGCACATCAAAGTGATGGTGGCAATTCCAATGATAGGCCACCGATCCTCGCTTTTGCTAGAATTCGAATGGACCGATGTAGCAAGGAGCCAAGTTGGCCTTGACTTGAAAATGTTGCATTCCTTTCATCGGAGATACTTTAAGATAAACATAGTCATTCACTTCAAAGCTCATCAAGGCCGACAACGGCTCAAGATAACACTTTGACGGATCTGTCAGTCAAGTCACTCTCGGATCAACCGGACTTGCTCTTTGGCCTCATTTATCAAGTCTAGACCAAACAATTTTCTTTCTCCAGACTCGAACCAGTTGAGAGGCGTTCTACACCTTCTCCCATATAATACTTCAAAAGGTGACATTTGGAGGCTTGCTTGATAGCTGTTGTTATAGGAGAATTCTGCAAATGGCAAACATTTCTCCCATTTCTTGCCATAGGACAGCACACATGCCCTCAACATGTCTTCCAGAATTTGATTTACTCTCTTAGTTTGGCCTCCAGTCTGGGGGTGGTATGCAGTGCTAAAGGATAACTGTGTTCCCATAGCTCCATGAAGGCATTTCTAGAAATACAAGGTAAATTGAGTACCTTGATCTGATATAATTCTCCTTGGCACACCATGGAGACAAAAAATTCTAGAGATGTATAACTCTGCCAATTTTGCTCCTAAAAATGTGGTCTTGACAGGAATAAAATGAGCAACTTTCGACAACGGGTCAACAATCACCCATATAGAGTCATACCCTTGCTGAGTTTTAGGAAGTCCAAAGGATAAAGTCCATTCCGATTTCATCCCACTCCCACTTGGGAATAGGAGAGGTTGAAGTAGACCACTGGCCTTTGATGCTTAGCTTTCACTCACCGACAAATGTCACACTCTAAGAACGAAATGTGTAAACTTACGCTCATCCGAGTCCACCACAATTTCGCTTCAAGTCTCGATACATCTTTGAGCTTCTCGATGAATGGAGAAGAGAGAATCATGGGCTTCATGAAGAATTAATTCCTTGCTTTATGCCATTTGGCGCTACCAATCGCTTTCCTAACCATAGGACATCTTGGTTATCTTCAGAGAAACATTTGGCTTTGCCACCCCTTCATCTTCTCCTTAATTCTATTCACACCCTTGTCATTCCTCTCACCATCTTGATCTGATCTTCAAGAGTACGCTTTCACTTCTAAGGCGCGAGAAATCCAAAGATTAACCATCTCCAAGTTAAGCCGCTGAAATTTGTTGCAAAAGGTCTTCATTTCGTGCATAACCAAAATGCAATTGCATTGCAATTTTCGGCTCAAAGCATCAACGATAATATTGGCTTTCAACGGATGATAATGAAGTCCCATATCATACTCCTTGATCAATTCAAGCCATCTCCTTTGCCTTAGATTCAGATCAATTTGAATGAAAATATATTTCAGGCTCTTGTGATCAATGTAAACTTCACAACGATTGACGATAAGGAAATATCGCCATATCTTCGTGGCATGGATCTGCCGCAAGCACAAGGTCATGAGGGATAGTTCACGCCATAACTCCTCAATTGCTCGACACATACGCCACAATTCGCCTTCTTGCATAAGAACACATCCGAGTCCAAGGCGAGATGCATCGCAGTAGATATCAAAGCTTTTATGAATGTCCAGCAGAACTAGCACTGGTGCAGTAGTTAAGTGATCCTTCAACATCTGAAAACTCGCTTCACATTCCGCCGACACTACTACAAAAGGCCAATATCGACGCCATCACTGCATTTGCTGACCAAAACCGTCAGATAAATACAATCACATACGGTTTTGGCTTAGCGACCGCTCAGGTTATTGGTCGCGCTTAAAACCGCTCGCGGAATAGTGAATATCACGACGGTTCATGTTAAAACCGCTCAGAAGTATCTCCATGCCATGGTAAAATCTTCAAGCCATGGTAAAATCAGAGTGTTAGTGATTTCATGCCATGGTAAAATCTTCAAGCCATGGTAAAATCAGAGTGTTAGTGATTTCAAGCCATGGTAAAATCGTAAAGTAAGAAAAATTCTAAGTCATGGAAAAATAAGAGTGTATGAAAATTTAAGTCACGCACGGCTTTTAATACAAACCGTCAGGATAAGATATATACATTAGACTTTTTAATATGAACCGCTCGTGATAAGTATCTATCACGCATTTGCTCATATTAAAAACCGCTTATGATATGTCGTCACGCATTTGTTTTTGTATGAAACCGTTTGTGATTCGCAGCGCAGGAGTACGAAAAATTTTGAACGCACGCGCGGGAGATAAAATGTTTTGAAGTTGTCCTTATATATTATAGCCACCCCAGCCTTGTTTTCCATCAGTCTCTCCCTCTCCCCTCCCCACACTGAGCTCCGACGACCACCCTCGATTCCACGCTATGTTCAAAGAAGGAGACACAAATGATTTATTTACGATGAGGAGGGATGCGGTCATGCAGAGGAGCCTTGTCTGCTGTAGGAGGTAGATCGCGGAAGGCACATGTACATCCCCATAACATACACAATTTGTTGGTCGTTTGTTGTAATGAAAATTATCTTAATTTTGTGTTACCTAAGGTCGGCTACCGCTGGAGGTTTTCAATCGTTTCTCCTTGCCGATTTAGCTTGAGTCAAACTCGATTTACATGCAAGAACATTTTGTGATATGTCAGTGAGGTATAGAGAGGAGCTCACAAGACCAATCCAAGAAGCCGATGAGTTCTTCAGAGCTTGGTGGCATAGATGGTTTCTAGCTAGTTTAACTTTGTAACTTTATTCTTTTTTCCCATTCGAGGGGACATTGTGAAACCTTCGTTTCCTTCCGTAATATGTTTGCCATCATAATTTTAATTGATTTTAGTTGTCTTGCTAGAGGTTGCATATGGAAACTACTGCCTAGCAATTGATTGGTTTGATTTTTTTTGCAATAGAAAATTTATCATGCATTTGCTCAATAAGAACCGCCTATGATAATTATTACTACGCATGCTTCTTGTTCGTAACCGCCTGCGTAAAATAAATTATCACTGCATTTGCTCAACAAGAACCGCTCGTGGTATTATCACGCACGGTTCTTGTTCGTAACCGCTCGTGCGATAGCCACGCACGGTTCAAAACCGCTCTGTGATGATCATGTCATTATTGACCTATAAACTCGCATTGCTCACGAAACCGCCTGTGATGACTTTTTGAACCGCTCTATGAAGGTCTTTTTTCGTAGTAGTGTGACCATTCAAACTTCTTTTTCTTTCTCGCAACAACTAGGTCATTGGTCTTGCTATTTTCGAGAAATTCTCGATGAAGCGGCGATAATAACCTAAGAAGACCGAGGAAATCATGGACATCGAACAGACTCTGATCGCTCCCAATTACACATCTTGTACTTTGCTTGGATCCACAAAGAACTCCTCTTTCAAATAATACATGACCCGTAAAGGCAACCCCTTTAGCCAAAATTGACATTTGCTGAATTTGGCATAAAGTTGGTGTGCTCGGAGCTTTTCTAACACAAGCCGAAGGTGTTCTTCATGCTCCCTTTCAGATTTGGAGTATACGAGGATGTTATCAATAAATATAATCACAAACTTATCCAAATACTCTATAAACACTGAATTCATGAGGTTCATGAAATAAGCTGCTGCATTTGTCAACCCAAGGACATGACAAAGGTACTCATATAAGCCATAACGAGTTGAGAATGCTCACTTGGGAATATCTTCAGATCTCGATCCTAATCTTATGGTAGCTCAATCTCAAGTCAATCTTGGAGAATATACGGCACCAGATAACTGATCGAACAAATCATCAATCCGTGGAAGCGGATACTTGTTCTTGACGGTGGCCTCATTTAATGATCTAAGTAGTCAACACACATCCAGAACCGTGGTCCTTCTTCTTCACAAAGATAGCCAAACATCCCCAAGGTGAGGAGCTCGCCTAATGAAACCTTTCTAAAGCTCCGTGAGTTGCTTCTTCAGCTCAACCAACTCATTACGCAAGATTCGACAAAATACTCACCGAGCAAAAGATTGATCGTCAAGGCAATTTCGCCTAAAAGGAGGAAATGGCAAAATCGCTAACTACTACACAAAAAATGAATTGGTTGAGGGGAAAAGATCACTATGCTTGGGAACACGTCGTGATGTGGTTTGGTGGGCAAGGGGCTCACTGGATCGACGGGAACGCGAGAAGAGGGGTGGCGGCCGACGACGGGCAAGACGCTCGTGCGGCAGCGGCGGCAATGCTCAAGAGAAAAGAGGGAGTTCAAGGGGGTGAAGATGGTGCTGAGGCTTCAATGTATAGACGAAGGCGGGGAGTGGAGCGAGCGCGGAAGAGAATGGGATTAATAGTGGCGGGAGCGCATGACGGCAAGGCCATAAATAGGCATTGATGGTGCGGACGGCGACACAACGTAGGCGAAAGCACCGCACGCTGGTGACACGGGCAAGAAGACGAGGGCGGCGCGATTAGGACATGCGACGGGTGGAGCTGTGTGGCTGAACAAAGATGGACGACACGTGTGTATGGTACGGCAAATAGGCTTGGGGGCACAAAGGTAAGGGACTGAAAGGGCGCAGACATAGGGGCGAGGCGGGCAGGCTAACACAACATGGTGTCTGGCGCTCGGGCGTTTTGAGAAGACGAAAGCAGAGATAGGGAAACAGAGAGCAGAGAGAGGAAGAAGAAAGAGAAAGAGGAAAAGAAAAGGAAAGAAAGGAAAGAAAGAAAATAGACACAGAGGGAAAGGAAAAGGAAAAGATTTTCGCCAAGAAATAAAAATGAAATGAAATTACGAGATTTACATTTCAGAGAAAATTCAAATAGAAATTTTAGAATTTTGAATTTTGAATTTCGGCTGCGATTTGAAATTGAGATGAATTCGAAATGAAATTTTGAATTTAGAATTGGCCAAGAAAAGAATTGATTTTGGATCAAGGATTTGAATTGAAATTTTGAATTTGAATTTTGATTTGGAGTTGAACTAAGATTTGGGATTTGATTTGAATAATATTTATATAAGCAAGAACTCCAAATTAAAAGCCAACACTTTAAAATAAGTAATTAAATTAAATTTTACAACAAAAAAGAAATTTTGGGAAAACAGTAAAAATAAAATAATAAACTAAAACTCCAAGAAACAAAAAAAGAACTTGGAGAAATCCAAGAAAACCTAGAAAATCAAATAAACCAAATTTTGAATTATTTGAATTTTAATTTATTCATATTAAATTATTTTAATTTCTAAAATTTCAATTTAATCTTTAAACAAATAAAAAATCAATTGATTCTTTTATTTTGAATATTTCAAAAGAGTCAAAATTGAGTTGTTACCCTTCCTCTCTCTCGCCGCCACTCCACCCGCCTCCTCTAAACCCGCTCTCCTCACCCCGCCTCCTTCCTCCTTTCCTCTCCTGCCTCGCTTTTTCGCTTCTACCACCCTAGTCACACCGCTATTATCGGTTGTACGAGATCTCATTCTTCCTCACCGAGGGGAAGATCGGGTTGGGGAAGCCATCGCCATTACGGGCACGCCGAATGTAACATCCCAAATGTATAATTAGGGTTAATCAAGTATAATTATATGTGTAGAAATTAAAACTTTTTCTCACATCTTGAAAAACCCTAAAATCTTATGTAATTTTGTCCAAGAGTTGTGTAATCCAAAACACAAAGCTCTTGTTGACCAAAAATCAAACTCATTCTCCAATTATCTTAAATCTTGTGTCAAACATTTGGAATATATTTTCCTTGGTCCCAAAAACTGATATGGGACCCCTCTGAAAAATATCATGAGTTATAACACTTGTTGATAATTTTGGAGGCAAAACAATCCTTTAAACAACCTTCATGAATTTCCTGAGAAAAATGCATTGCATAATAACCTCTGGAAATTTTATGCAAGGTTGATCTCATTGTCAGCAAGCTCCAGTTAAAATTTCATCAAATTTGGAGTTCATTTGCTATCTCAAATAATTCTGTAAGTTTCAGCTGTTAAAAACTAAATTTAAAAGCCTACACTGCTCCTTGGCTAGCTATATTCAAAGTTGGTCCAGCCTCAACCATGTCTCGCACCTCACAGACCTCATCTCCATTTTGATCAAATGCACTGCTGGATTTACATCCAACCGCCACGACCTCCTCCCATGGTCAACACCGCAAGGACCTCCCCACCTCATGAGGTCATTGCCGCTGATCCGTGATCCACGGCCATGACCTCCCCGTGTTAAACCTCAAAGACCTCCTCGAGTCGTTAAACCATCGCAATGAGGTCATCCCATTTGTTGAGGTCGAGCCGCTGGATCAAATCCAACACCACGACCTCCTCCTCAACATACTCAACAGTCCTCCCATTTCACGTGAGGTCATAGCCCTTGGATCCAAGATCCATGGCCCCGACCTCCCTCACCTAAACTAAACAAACCTCCCACTCTAACCTAGGTCGAGCTGCTGGATCAAATCCAACACTCACGACCTCCCCTGTTATCAAGCACTCACAACCTCCCCATCTTTTGTTGTGCACCGTTAGATTAAAATCTACTACCACGACCTCCTTTTTGTCTCATGCGCACTGCATTTCCTCAACAAGACGTGAGATCGTGAGTCTCTTAGATCTAAATCTAAAGGCCATGACCTCCCTTGCCTGCTATGATCATATCGCACCTCCCTTGCTGGCCATTGTGTGCCCTTGATTTAAATCCAAAGGCCATGACCTCCCTCATGTCTTTTTGATCGCTGCGCGTTAAGTCCTCACCGAGGTCCAGACTGCTGGATGGAGATCCAACGCTTTGGACCTCCCCGCCCTTTTCCTCACGTATGCTGCTGACATGAAATCGGAGGGCCACGACCTCCCATCTTGATCGTGTGGCTGGGACCTCCTCCCACCACTTAAAACATAACGGTTCAAAATGAGATCCGATGGTTAGACCTCCTGTGTCTTATCCAACGGTCATAATGACCTCCCCGTTTTTCTCCTTCTCCGGCGCGCATGCGTTCTCGAGCGGTGGAGTTAATGTCCACTGGCCCATCAGGTCCTTTCAATGCCTTTTGTCGACCAAGATTTAATGCGTGTCACTTTCGCCTATCAGTCAAGACAACCGCGCCTTGTCAACCTTTATGTCTTGTCCACCCATGGACCAACCCGTGGGCTAAGCTCACCATGGAGCTTAGCCCCAGCTCAAAACCTTCACTCAGCTATAAAGCATCCTTTGGGAGCCTCCCTTGGCTTCCTTTACACCCAATTGATCTCGCCTTGCACTTGTGCGTGGTCGAGCTCCTCCTCACTCACTTCCTCACCGGTGGTCGCCATTGTTGAGTCCTTGAGCTCCTCAAGGCACAAGAAGATCCAAAGGGCTTCCTTTTCAAACCCTTGTTCGCTTGCTCCCAACACCTCTTGGAAGTTATCCCCGACTTAGTTGTTTGGGCACTTTTCAGAGGAGGACAAAGTCGAGCCGAGCCGGTGTCTTGGGCGTGAAGCTTCACCGTTTTCCCCAACTCCGGCCATCACCTCCACGACCTCCTCAAAGACCTTAGGACCTCCTGTACTCCTCCCGTAGTCCTTAGATGCCGCACCCGCATGAATGATTTTATGGAGCTTTTCTTGGCACAAGCTTGAATGTTGCGCTGAGCTGCTTTTTGCATTTTCGTGTTTGGCCGCGGCTGGTCATTTTTTTCTTCGGCCACGGCTGCTCAAAGCCGCCGCCGCTGCCGAGAGGAGGTCCACTGGTGCGCAACGTTATTGTGCACTCGGCAGAATATTGACCTCACCGCGAGCTCTACATCGCCGGCGAGGATCACTTCTTCACGCCGATTTTGTTTGACGCCCCGAGCGTGTCATTGTCGCTTTTAGGACATAAATTCACCGCTTTAAATGCCCAATCATCGCAATCATTGGTGTCTTAACCGCCATTAACCCCGCCCCTTTATGCAAGATTAAACCTTCTCGCTGACCTCCTCGTGGTCCCGCCAAGATTTATCTCATGTCCAAAGCTCAGGCGCTGGGTCTGGGACGCCCTGCATCTCCTCCGAGGAGATCCGAGCGCCCAAGACCTCTCTTGCGTAATCATGGCCGCCTGCACTCTCCCCCGAGGTCTCAGAACGCTAGACCTCCCTTAGGACCTCTCCGAGCTATCTCACCTGCTCATGACCTCCCCTGTAGATCTTGACCGCCAAGGTCCTCCCTGACGATCTGAACCATCGAGGACCTCCCTTGAACATCTCGATGGCCCAGACCTCCCCCGTGAGGTCCTCGACGATGTAGATTTTCCTCCGGAGATCTTGATAGTTTGACCTTCCTTTGGAAGATCTCAACCGCTGAGGACCTCCTTTAGATCTGGTCCGCTCCTGACCTCCTTCCCATGTTGTGGTCCGCTGATTTCCCATCTACGGCCACGACTCCCCTCACCTCGCAAGATGTGAGTTGCTAAGAGGTCCAGACCTCCGACTTCACGCGCTGCAGGTGATTCTCTCGGGAGGTCTTGAGCCGCTGGATTTAAGATCCGTGGCTCACGCCCTCCCATACCCTTGTGAGTTTTAGAAATTCCAAAGACATTCTTAGTTAAACCAAATAAGGTATAGACTTTAGAATTTCATATCTTCTTCGCTTTTGAATCCTTTTGAGGTCATTCAAATTGTGTTAGCTCTGTTTTGAACTTGACTTTAATCCAAAAATGATTGTAAGTTGAGTTCAGCTCCAGAGCACAGCTTTGCCATTAGATTTTAAAACCAACTTTAAAATGTGCACTTAAATCAATGCTTAACTTGTAAAATACATAACTAATGCTCTATAGATTATTTTTGGGTGAGACCAACTTTGTTGGTTTCTCTTAGTGAACTCACTGTGAAAATTAGTTTTGAGCATGTTGCTGTTAGGAAAATGAGGACTTGTGCATTATAATTTTGTTCAAGTTCTTGTTTTTGAAAATTTGTAGAGAGTGCAATATAGCTCCAAATGAGATGAACTCAATTGTGTTATTCATCTCATGAGGTGCTGGTTTTACAGTAAAAATTTCAGCTTCACTGCTGTTCTAGAAAATGTTGCCTCATAATTAAATTAGTGAATAGTGCAGTTTGGTATTTTAGGGCTGAGCAGAATTGTTTTGCTCATAACTTTTGCATTGAGAATCCAAATCAATTGGTTCTTGTTGCAATATTCCTAAAAATCACCCTCTTGTTGCTGTAGAAAATTCAGAGAATTTGGAGTTCGTTTGTTGTGCTGTCTTTGTTGTGTTTCGTCGTTTTATCGGTTCTTTTTCGCTTCCGCTAGGGCTTCGACATTTGTGGTGATCCCGAGAGTGACCCTCCGCAACAAAGTGACCACCAGCAACAAGGCAAGCAGTTTGATCATTTCCATCATTGTCCCATTACTTTAAAGCTTAATACTTTGTTTTACTTCTATGTATGCATGCTACTTTGTGTTAAATGTCGCTAGCAAGCCTATAGTTGCATAATCTGTAGGAATTGTTTATCCTCTACTACCATGAGCCTAGGTTATTTTGCTGGTGGGAGCTCGTTGGATGAGCTCCTATCACTTAGTAGTTTCGATTTAAATTGCTTAGACATGCTTAGTTTTCGGTAGAATGGGCGATCATCGACTTAGTCGATGGTCTTGATCACTCAAAACTGATTATTACTCCTATATGTCCAGCACTTGTGCTTTGATTAATTTGTAAAATCAAAACTGAAAATAAAAGATTGATTTAGACTTGGGCATATTGGATGGATGGTGCGGTTTTTGGATGTGGTGGTATGCCCGGGTCCCTAAGGACCGAGTACTTGGGTCACTAAGTTGTTTATTTCACAGATTAACCACACGAGGGGCATATGGAACCCTCTTGACTAAGTACTTTGGGCGGTGTTAATTGGGGTCGCCGGTTGGTGTGTTTTTAAAGATAAAATGTGTGTGTGATGTGGGAGGGAGCATTAGCTTCCTGAAGGTTGTGTGATGTCTCCTTCTCCCCGTGGGTTGTGCGACTCAGTAATTAGCATTGTCCATTGGAAATGTCTCAGAGGATTTAGCTGCGTGTCAAGACACCTAAGGTAGTGTGCCTAAAGGAAAGGCGGTCCGACGTGTGGGTACAAAGGGTACACCCCGCAGGATAAAACTATTCAATAGCCTCGCCCTAGGTTATGGACATGCTTGGTAAGGTCGCTCAAGACTAGACTACAACCTTTAATTAAAACTTGACATGGTTGGTATGAACGGGAGTTCATGCTATTGTTGTGGTGACTTGGGTTAGTCACTTCCGTGATTGTTCTTGTTGTTGTTACTATGTTATTATCTCGTTGTTACTTCAACATTTAAAAATGCTTTGTCAAATTGCCTTCAATCTATTATGTTATTGCAAATAAATGTTGCTTTATGCTAAAATGAGTCCAAAGCCTCATCCACTTAAATAAAGCTTGCATGTAGCTAAATTATAGTTCTGTTATCTTACACGTCAGTTTTATGTAGTACAATAAACAATTTATTGTACTCATTTGCTTTGCTTAACAACTTTGTTGCAGAGGAGGTAGAGCCCAAAGGGCTTTACTTTTGTGAGTTGTGCGGTGGTTGGGAGAGCGACTAGCTTGGCGGTCCTGGCCTGCTTGCCTTGTGGGCTAAAGGCACACCGGTTGGTTTTATTTTGGGCCATCTTTATGGCATTTTTGCTTCCGCTGTTATCTTTTGTAATTATTGCTATTTGGCCTAAGGGCCTCTTTGTAATATCTATTCCATATTAATGTTAACTTCGGTTTGTTGCTTATGTTCTATGTGTTGTATGGAATTGATACATTCTTTTGTTGTGAGGTATGTATACCGATTCTCGAAGTATACATCTCTCGAGACCGGGTTTATTTGGTTGATAATACTAGGTCAATCGGATGACTAAGTATTATGAGCCTAATAAACGCCTGGTCTCACAAAAGTTGGTATCGAGCCATTCGACCGTAGTAACGCAAGCTTGGTCGCTTTTAGGATATTTTGAAAACCTATTTTCAAAGCATCAAATGAGTTTTGAAAGCTTAGGTAAATTCTCGATTTTATTCCTTACCTATCTTAGCTTTCTTCTCATCCCACTCTAATTTGAGTTTTAAAAGTTGTTTTCTCTCTTCCTTCTACAAAATAGTTGTTATCGATTAACACTGGTTTTTGGGAGAACCAATGAGATTGGCAAATTGAAGTGTGAGCTGCCCACTACAAGGTTTTGAAGTTCGAGTCGGTGATTCGACAAGGAGCTTGATGCTAAACCCGACAGCAAGCATCAAATTTCCTGACAGCAGTCTCAAAGGTGTCTAATTAGGATAGATAATGAGAGGTTAATCAACTAAAACTTGTGGGAATAAAAGGGTAAGATGTGATACTAGTTAGCTAAGTATCTAACACTTATTTCGCTGCATTAACCTTGCTCTCTAATAGCATTAGCTCTCACCTTACAATCTGATTTTTGATCTTCTCGACCAATTACTGCTCATTCAATACGGGTTAGTTGAGTTGAGAAGTTGAGCCTTGCTTTTGGTGTTTCTTGGCTGTTTTAGGTCTTTAGAAGCTTTTTAAAGTTTAAATAACCGCTGAGTTTGGCTTTCGCTTGGGGTGATATTCCATTCCCTAGTCGATCGCTTTTGCTTTTTTTAAGGCTTTGTTTTCGGTCTAGTTGCTAACCAAAATTCATTGTAACAGATGGCCGGACGACTGTCAGAAGTGCTAAGGCTGGCCACCGTCCGGACGAGGAGCTTCTCCTCCCCACTATGGCCGAGGTTCTTCTTCAGATCGAAGCGCAACCGCGGATGACAGGAGAGTTCTATCGACGCCATCGCGCAACACCACCGCACTTACCGGAGCTTCGTGATCGGGGCGTGGAATGCCCATCACCGCGGAGGACTCGCGGAGTTTCTTCGCACTCACTTCTACCTTTTCCCGGCCCGAGGACCCTGGATGCGACGACGATTGGCTTGGCTTTGTGGAGCGAAGCCAGATCGCGCAGCGCTGTGGAGCACGAGAAGGCGCTGTTCAGATCGCACCACCGGAGGGTGCAGCTTTGTCATGGTGGGAGAGCTTTCGCCATGCAGCCCGTGGATCACACCGCTCTTGGGAGGAGTTTCAGACGCCTTCCGTCGGCTCACATCCTCGCCGCTTGATGGAGATCAAGAAGGTGAGTTTTTGCGCCAAGCAAGGGCGAGCTCACCATGGAGTATGTCTACGAAGTTCAACCATCTAGCTCGTTATGCTCCCGAGGATGTGGCCACCGATATGGCTAAGGTGCCAAGTTCAGCGTGGCTTGTCCGAGGAGTCAAGGACAAGCTATCCATTGTCGATTTTCCCGATTTTCAGACCTTGGTCGACAAGGCCATTGTCGCCGAAAGCATGCGGCTCGAGAGCTTATGGACTCCCCGCAGCGCAAGTGGAGGCCCATAAGTCATCCAGGCCGCTTCTTCCCATCCCCGCCGGCAGCCTGGGGTACCACTTCACTCTTCGGCGCCCGAGGTCACCGCCTCGTTTCGCCCTTCGCAGCCGTGGTCTCACCACGCACTGAAGTCACAGAGCGCCCCCGCAACTCGGCCGCCGGGTCACATGTTTCATGTAACTGTAAGGGCATTATGCTAACCAATGCCCTAAGAAGACAGAGCACTCGCCCTAATGGAGGACGCGGCAGAGGTGGTGCACCAGACCGTAAGATCGTCCCGCTACCCAAGGCGTGGGTAGTGGTCGCTAACGCCATCACCACAGAGGAGGCTCAGAGGCACCCGACGCCGCATAGGTACACTTTCGTTAACTCTCATCCCGCCATCGCTTTTGTTTGATTCAGAGCATCTCATTCATTTGTTTCGAAGTCTTTTGTCGCTATCGGAGAGCTTTTTTTCTCCATTGTCGGTCCCGCTTACTCATTCGCTTCTCCCGGTTCGGAGTTGAGAGCCGAACTGAGTGTAGGATGTCCCTATCGAGATCGGCGTAGGTTTCTTAGCAAACCTTATCCTTCTCCATTCAATGAGTCTTGATGTGATTCTTGGCATGGATTGGTTGTCCCAAAGACATGGGGCAAATCGATTGCGCCAGAAGCTCATCTCTATCTAGTCCTCCGGCGAAAGGTGTTCGCCGGTCGCTAGATCCAAGATCTCTTCGCTTGAAGCGAAGCCCGCCTAGATATTAGCGAAGTCCCAACAGTTTGTGACTTTGTTGATGTCTTTCCCGCAGATCTTCCGGGATGCCACCCGCTCGAGACCTCGAGTTTGTCATTGAGTTGGCTCCTGCATCGCCTCTATCTCAAAGAGGCCTTATCGGATGCCACCGAACGAGTTGGTAGAATTGAAGAAGCGCTAATGAGCTGCAAGAGAAGGGTTTCATTCGCCTCTAGCTCATCTCCTTGGGGTTGTCCAAAGAATCTTCGTAAAGAAGAAGGATTCGGATTTTATGATGATAAGGCCGATTACGCCCACTTAATGAAGTGACAGAAGAACAAGTATCCATTGCCCCGCATTGACGATCTCTTCGATCAATTAACCGGAGCTCGAAGTTTTCCAAGATTGATTTGAGAGTGGGATATCATCAGTTCGGATTCGCCCGAGGATATTCCAAAGACGGCGTTTCTACTCGCCACGGCTTGTACGAGTACATCGTCATGTCATTCGCTTAACCAATGCTCCTCGCTTTGTTCATGAACCTCATGAATTCGGTATTCATGGAGTATTTGGATAAGTTTGTCGTGGTCTTCATCGATGATATCCTTATCTATTCCAAGAACGATGAGGAACATGCCGAGCATCTCAAGCTTGTGTTAGGCAGTTACGGAGCACCACCAGACGCCAAGTTCAGAAGTGCGATTCGTTGAAGGAAGTGGCTTTTAGGCCATATTCTTTCAGCGGAGGCGAGCCGCTGATCCTAGCAAGGTCACCGATGTTCTTTCATGGAGTCCGCCCACTTTGGTCACCGGCGCGGAGTTTTCGGTTTAGCGGATATTATCGCCGCTTATCGAGAACTTTCCAAGATCGCGGGCCGATGACGGAGTTGCTCAAGAAGGACAAGAAGTTCGTGTGGTCCGCTGGTGTGAGGAAAGTTTCCAATACTCAAAAAGCGCTTGACCACCGCCTCCCGCTCTTGTTCTTCCCGATATCCATCGAAGCTTCGATATCTTTTATGATGCTTTCGCCGAGGCCTTTGCTGTGTCCTTATGCAAGAAGGCAAGGTAGTGGCCTATGCATCAAGGCAATTGAGACCTCATGAACTCAACTACCCTACTCATGATTTGGAGTTGGCTTCGTGATTCATGCACTTAAGATTTGGCGACATTACCTAATCAGAATCGCTAGAAGTGTATTCGATCACAAGAGCCTCAAGTACTTGTTCACCCAACCCGACCTAAACCTCGTGCAAAGGAGATGGTTGGAGTTGATCAAGGATTATGACATGGGTATACACTACCATCCCGCAAGGCTAATGTCGCTGCCGGCGCGCTTAGTCGCAGCGCATTGCCATGCCTTGTTGTCCAGGAGCTTCATTCGCTTTTCTCGAAGAGTTTCAGCTGCCTCAACTTGGGTTTAGTTGAGCGTGGTTCTCTTGTCGCCTTGGTTGTGCAACCAACCTTGGTGGATCGGATCAAGTCCGCCCCAGCAATGGATGTTGGAGTGAGCCACATTAAGGCAAATGTCAAGGACGGAACGACCAAGTGCTTCTCTCGAGGATGAGCATGGCGTCAGGAGGTTCGGGCAACGCCTTGTGGTTCCAAAGGACATGGAGTTGCGGAATTTAATCCTCCGCGAAGCCCATGATTCGCTTTTATCCATTCATCCCGGCCACAAAGATGTATCAAGATCTCCGCCAGAGATTTTGTGGACCCGAATGAAGAGGGAGATTGCGGTTCGTTGTCGAAAAGCGACGGTGTCGCCGTGTCAAGGCCGAGCATCGGCCCAGCAGATTGCTTCACTTTTGCCAATTCCTCGAGTGGAAGTGGATTCGATCGAATGGATTTTATCACCGGTCTACCCACGCCCTCAAGAAGAATGATGCCATTTGGGTCGCCATCGATCGATTGACTAAGGTGGCACATTTCCTTCCCGCCAAGACCGAACTTCGTAGGTCTTTTGGCGGAACTCTATATCGCCTCAAGATCGTGAGTTTGCACGGTGTGTCAAGACGATTGTGTCGGATCGTGGATCCCTTTTCACGCCTCGCTTTTGGCATAGCTTGCAAGAGGCTATGGGCACTGTTTACCTTTTAGCACGCATATCACCTCAAACCGATGGTCGACCGAGAGGGTCAACCAAGTTTTGGAGGACATGCTTCGTGCTTGTGTCCTTTCATATGGGAAGCATTGGGAGAAATGCTTGCCATTCGCCGAAGTTTTCTTATAACAACAATTTTCAAAGCCGCCTCAAGATGGCACCATTTGAGGCCTTATACGGAGAAAGTGTAGGACCCCGTTGAACTGGTCGAGACCGTGAGAGACTCTTTGGTCTTGACTCAATCAATGAGGCCGAGCGCCAAGTCCAAATTTTATTCAGGAGCTGCTATGCACGTACTCAATCCAGCAAAAGAGCTATGCGGATCGCCGCCGACGTGAGTTACGCTTTTGAGCCTAATGACTTTGTTTATCTCAAAGTCTCTCCTTTGAAGGGCCATCAACGCTTTGGCCAAGGGCAGTTGGCTCTCGATATGTCGGTCCCTACCGCTGCTATCGAGAAGAAGGAGCTGTTGCTATAAGTTGGAGTTGCTACTGCACTTGAGGGGTACATGATGTTTTCCATGTGTCCCAGCTTAAGAAGTGCCTCCTGTTCCAACCGAGGAAGCTCCTGGAAACCTCGATGTCCGTGAAGATTTGACCTATCGCGAGCACCCTGCTCACAGACTCGATGAGTCCGAACGAAGGACAAGGAATAAGACCATCAAGTTCCTTAAAGTTCAAGTGGTCAAACCATTTCGAGGATGAGGCTACTTGGGAAAGAGAAGATCGCCTCAAGGCGGACTATCCATCTTTCTTTATCGAGTGAGCCAAATCTCTGACGAGATTTGTAAGGGGAGAGATTTTGTAACATCCCAAATGTATAATTAGGGTTAATCAAGTATAATTATATGTGTAGAAATTAAAACTTTTTCTCACATCTTGAAAAACCCTAAAATCTTATGTAATTTTTGTCCAAGAGTTGTGTAATCCAAAACACAAAGCTCTTGTTGACCAAAAATCAAACTCATTCTCCAATTATCTTAAATCTTGTGTCAAACATTTGAATATATTTTCCTTGGTCCCAAAACTGATATGGGACCCTCTCAAAAATATCATGAGTTATAACACTTGTTGATAATTTTGGAGGCAAAACAATCCTTTAAACAACCTTCATGAATTTCCTGAGAAAAATGCATTGCATAATAACCTCTGGAAATTTTATGCAAGGTTGATCTCATTGTCAGCAAGCTCCAGTTAAAATTTCATCAAATTTGGAGTTCATTTGCTATCTCAAATAATTCTCGTAAGTTTCAGCTGTTAAAACTAAATTTAAAAGCCTACACTGCTCCTTGGCTAGCTATATTCAAAGTTGGTCCAGTTTCAACCATGTCTCGCACCTCACAGACCTCATCTCCATTTTGATCAGTCGCACTGCTGGATTTACATCCAACCGCCACGACCTCCTCCGGTCAACACCGCGAGGACCTCCTCACCTCATGAGGTCATTGCCGCTGATCCGTGATCCACTGGCCATGACCTCCCTCGTGTTAAACCTCAAAGACCTCCTCGAGTCGTTAAACCATCGCAATGAGGTCATCCCATTTGTTGAGGTCGAGCTGCTGGATCAAATCCAACATGCCCACGACCTCCTCCTCAACATACTCAACAGTCATCCCATTTCACGTGAGGTCATAGCCCTTGGATCCAAGATCCATGGCCCCGACCTCCTCCTCTCAACCTAAACTAAACAAACCTCCCACTCTAACCTAGGTCGAGCTGCTGGATCAAATCCAACACCACGACCTCCCCTGTTATCAAGCACTCACAACCTCCCCATCTTTTGTTGTGCACCGTTAGATTAAAATCTACTACCACGACCTCCTTTTTGTCTCATGCGCACTCCCAACAAGACGTGAGATCGTCCTCAATCAAGACGTGAGATCGTGAGCAAGCTTAGATCTAAATCTAAAGGCCATGACCTCCTTGACCTCTGCTAAGATCATATCGACCTCCCTGGCCATTGTGTGCCCTTGATTTAAATCCAAAGGCCATGACCTCCCTCATGTCTTTTGATCGCGGCGTTAAGTCCTCACCGAGGTCCGCGACTGCTGGATGGAGATCCAACGCTTTGGACCTCCCGCCCTTTTCCTCACGTATGCTGACATGAAATCGGAGGGCCACGACCTCCCATCTCTGATCGTGTGGTGGGACCTCCTCCCACCACTTAAAACATAACGGTTCAAAATGAGATCCGATGGTTAGGACCTCCCTGTGTCTTATCCAACGGTCATAATGACCTCCCCGTTTTTCTCCTTCCTCCGGCGCATGCATGCGTTCGAGCGTGGAGTTAATGTCCACCTTGTCCATCAGGTCCTTTCAATGCCTTCTTTGTCGACCAAGATTTAATGCGTGTCATTTTTCCGCTTATCAGTCAAGACACCGCCGCCTTGTCAACCTTTATGTCTTGTCCACCCATGGACCAACCTGGGCTAAGCTCACCATGGAGCTTAGCCCCAGCTCAAAACCTTCACTCAAAGCTATAAAGCATCCTTTGGGAGCCTCCTTGGCTTCCTTTACACCCAATTGATCTCGGCCTTGCACTTGTGCGTGGTCGAGCTCCTCCTCACTCACTTCCTCACCGGTGGCTGCCATTGTTGAGTCCTTGAGCTCCTCAAGGCACAAGAAGATCCAAAGGGCTTCCTTTTCAAACCCTTGTTCGCTTTTGCTCCCAACACCTCTTGGAAGTTATCCCCGACTTAGTTGTTTGGGCACTTTTCAGAGGAGGACAAAGCCGAGCTTGAGCCGGTGTCTTGGGCGTGAAGCTTCACTGTCTTCCCCAACTCCGGCCATCACCTCCACGACCTCCCAAAGACCTTAGGACCTCCTGTACCTCCCGTAGTCCTTAGATGTCGGCACCCGCATGAATGATTTTATGGAGCTTTTCTTGGCACAAGCTTGAATGTTGCGCTGAGTCGCTTTTGCATTTTCGTGTTTGGCCGCGGTTGGTCATTTGCCCTCTCGCTCGCCGGCGCTCAAAGCCGCCGCCGCTGAGAGGAGGTCCACCTGCGCGCAACGTTATTGTGCACTCAGCAGAATATTGACCTCACCGCGAGCTCTACATCGCCGGCGAGGATCACTTCTTCACGCCGGATTTTGTCTGACGCCCCGAGCGTGTCATTGTCGCTTTTAGGACATAAATTCACCGCTTTAAATGCCCAATCATCGCAATCATTGGTGTCTTAACCGCCATTAACCCCGCCCCTTTGCGCAAGAAAACCTCTCGCTGACCTCCTCGTGGTCCCGCCAAGATTTATCTCATGTCCAAAGCTCAGGCGCTGGTCTGGGACGCCCGCATCTCCTCCGAGGAGATCCGAGCGCCCAAGACCTCCTTGGCGTAATCATGGCCGCCCAGACTCTCCCCGGAGGTCTCAGAACGCTTAGACCTCCCTTAGGACCTCTCCAGAGCTATCTCACTGCTCATGACCTCCCTGTAGATCTTGACCGCCAAGGTCCTCCCTGACGATCCGAACCATCGAGGACCTCCTTGAACATCTCGATCGGCCCAGACCTCCCCGTGAGGTCCTCGACGATGTAGATTTTCCTCCGGAGATCTTGATAGTTTGACCTTCCTTTGGAAGATCTCAACCGCTGAGGACCTCCCTTTAGATCTGGTCCGCTCCGACCTCCTTCCCATGTTGTGGTCCGCTGATTTCCCATCTACGGCCACGACCTCCCTCACCTCGCAAGATGTGAGTTGCTAAGAGGTCCAGACCTCCGGACCTTCACGCATGTGCGCTGCAGGTGATAGTTCTCTCGGGAGGTCTTGAGCCGCTGGATTTAAGATCTGTGGCTCACGCCCTCCCATACCCTTGTGAGTTTTAGAAATTCCAAAGAATTCTTAAGTTAAACCTAAATAAGGTATAGACTTTAGAATTTCATATCTTCTTCGCTTTTGAATCCTTTTGAGGTCATTCAAATTGTGTTAGCTCTGTTTTGAACTTGACTTTAATCCAAAAATGATTGTAAGTTGAGTTCAGCTCCAGAGCACAGTTTGCCATTAGATTTTAAAACCAACTTTAAAATGTGCACTTAAATCAATGCTTAACTTGTAAAATACATAACTAATGCTCTATAGATTATTTTTGGGTGAGACCAACTTTGTTGGTTTTCTCTTAGTGAACTCACTGTGAAAATTAGTTTTGAGCATGTTGCTGTTAGGAAAATGAGGACTTGTGCATTATAATTTTGTTCAAGTTCTTGTTTTTGAAAATTTGTAGAGAGTGCAATATAGCTCCAAATGAGATGAACTCAATTGTGTTATTCATCTCATGAGGTGCTGGTTTTACAGTAAAAATTTCAGCTTCACTGCTGTTCTAGAAAATGTTGCCTGATAATTAAATTAGTGAATAGTGCAATTTGGTATTTTATAGGCTGAGCAGAATTGTTTTGCTCATATCTTTTGCATTGAGAATCCAAATCAATTGGTTCTTGTTGCAAAATTCCTATAAATCACCCTCTTGTTGCTGTAGAAAATTCAGAGAATTTGGAGTTCGTTTGTTGTGCTGTCTTTGTTGTGTTTCGTCGTTTTATCGGTTCTTTTTCTCGCTTTCGTTAGGGTTCGACATTTGTGGTGATCCCGAGAGTGACCCTCCGCAACAAAGTGACCACCAGCAACAAGGCAAGCAGTTTGATCATTTCCATCATTGTCCCATTACTTTAAAGCTTAATACTTTGTTTTACTTCTATGTATGCATGCTACTTTGTGTTAAATGTCGCTAGCAAGCCTATAGTTGCATAATCTGTAGGAATTGTTTATCCTCTACTACCATGAGCCTAGGTTATTTGTTGTGGTGGGAGCTCGTTGGATGAGCTCTTATCACTTAGTAGTTTCGATTTAAATTGCTTAGACATGCTTAGTTTTCGGTAGAATGGGCGATCATCGACTTAGTCGATGGTCTTGATCACTCAAAACTGATTATTACTCCTATATGTCCAGCACTTGTGCTTTGATTAATTTGTAAAATCAAAACTGAAAATAAAAGATTGATTTAGACTTGGGCATATTGGATGGATGGTGCGGTTTTTGGATGTGGTGGTATGCCCGGTCCCTAAGGACCGAGTACTTGGGTCACTAAGTTGTTTATTTCACAGACTAACCACACGAGGGGCATATGGAACCCTCTTGACTAAGTACTTTAGGAGGTGTTAATTGGGGTCGCCGGTTGGTGTGTTTTTAAAGATAAAATGTGTGTGTGTGGGAGGGAGCATTAGCTTCCTGAAGGTTGTGTGATGTCTCCTTCTCCCGTGGGTTGTGCGCTCTGAATTAGCATTGTCCATTGGAAATGTCTCAGAGGACTTAGTTGCACAAAGACACCTAAGGTAGTGTGCCTAAAGGAAAGGCGGTCCGACGTGGGTACAAAGTGGTACACCCCGCAGGATAAAACTATTCAATAGCCTCGCCCTAGGTTATGGACATGCTTGGTAAGGTCGCTCAAGACTAGACTACAACCTTTAATTAAAACTTGACATGGTTGGTATGAACGGGAGTTCATGCTATTGTTGTGGTGACTTGGGTTAGTCACTTCCTGTGATTGTTCTTGTTGTTGTTACTATGTTATTATCTCGTTGTTACTTCAACATTTAAAAATGCTTTGTCAAATTGCCTTCAATCTATTATGTTATTGCAAATAAATGTTGCTTTATGCTAAAATGAGTCCAAAGCCTCATCCACTTAAATAAAGCTTGCATGTAGCTAAATTATAGTTCTGTTATCTCACACGTAAGTTTTAAGGAGTACAATAAACAATTTATTGTACTCATTTGCTTTGCTTAACAACTTTGTTGCAGAGGAGGTAGAGCCCAAAGGGCTTTACTTTTGTGCTACGTGTTGTGGTTGGGAGAGCGACTAGCTTGGCGGTCCTGGCCAGATGCCTTGTGGGCTAAAGGCACACCGATTGGTTTTATGTTATAGCCATCTTTATGGCACTTTTTGCTTCCGCTGTTATCTTTTGTAATTATTGCTATTTGGCCTAAGGGCCTCTCTTTGTAATATCTATTCCATATTAATGTTAACTTCGGTTTGTTGCTTATGTTCTATGTGTTGTATGGAATTGATACATTCTTTTGTTGTGAGGTATGTATACCGCATTCTCGAAGTATACATCTCGAGACCGGGTTTATTTGGTTGATAATACTAGGTCAATCGGATGACTAAGTATTATGAGCCTAATAAACGCCTGGTCTCACAAAAGTTGGTATCGAGCCATTATGACCGTAGTAACGCAAGCTTGGTCGCTTTTAGGATATTTTGAAAACCTATTTTCAAAGCATCAAATGAGTTTTGAAAGCTTAGGAAATTCTTGATTTTATTCCTTACCTATCTTAGCTTTCTTCTCATCCCACTCTAATTTGAGTTTTAAAAGTTGTTTTCTCTCTTCCTTCTACAAAATAGTTGTTATCGATTAACACTGGTTTTTGGGAGAACCAATGAGATTGGCAAATTGAAGTGTGAGCTGCCCACTACAAGGTTTTGAAGTTCGAGTCGGTGATTCGACAAGGAGCTTGATGCTAAACCTGGACAGCAAGCATCAAATTTCCTGACAGCAGTCTCAAAGGTGTCTAATTAGGATAGATAATGAGAGGTTAATCAACTAAAACTTGTGGGAATAAAAGGGTAAGATGTGATACTAGTTAGCTAAGTATCTAACACTTATTTCGCTGCATTAACCTTGCTCTCTAATAGCATTAGCTCTCACCTTACAATCTGATTTTTGATCTTCTCGACCAATTACTCGCTCATTCAATACGGGTTAGTTGAGTTGAGAAGTTGAGCCTTGCTTTTGGTGTTTCTTGGCTGTTTTAGGTCTTTTAGAAGCTTTTTAAAGTTTAAATAACCGCTGAGTTTGGCTTTCGCTTGGGGTGATATTCCATTCCCTAGTCGATCGCTTTTGCTTTTTTTAAGGCTTTGTTTTTGGGTCTAGTTGCTAACCAAAATTCATTGTAACAGATGGCTTGACGACTCAGATGCCAAGGTTGGCCACCTGGTCCGGACGAGGAGCTTCCTCCTCCCACCATGGCCGAGGTTCTTCTTCGATCGAAGCAACCGCGCGGATGACCGGAGAGTTCTATCGACGCCATCGCCGCAACACCACCGCAGACTTATCGGAGCTTCGTGATCCGGGCCGGAATGCCCATCACCGCGTGGAGGACTCGCGGAGTTTCTTCAGACTCAGCCCCTACCTTTTCCTTGGCCCGAGGACCTTGGATGCGACGATTGGCTTCGCTTTGTGGAGCGAAGCCAGATCGCGCAGCGCTGGAGCACGAGAAGGCGCTGTCAGATCGCACCACCGGAGGGTGCAGCTTTGTCATGGTGGGAGAGCTTTCGCCATGCAGCCCGTGGATCACACCGCCTCTTGGGAGGAGTTTCAGATCGCCTTCCGTCTGGCTCACATCCTCGCCGCTTGATGGAGATCAAGAAGGTGAGTTTCTTGCGCCAAGCAAGGGCGAGCTCACCATGGAGTATGTCTACGAAGTTCAACCATCTAGCTCGTTATGCTCCCCGAGGATGTGGCCACCGATATGGCTAAGGTGCCAAGTTCAGCGTGGCTTGTCCGAGGAGTCAAGGACAAGCTATCCATTGTCGACTTTCCCGATTTTCAGACCTTGGTCGACAAGGCCATTGTCGCCGAAAGCATGCGGCTCGAGAGCTTATGGACTCCCGCAAGCGCAAGTGGGAGGCCCATAAGTCATCCAGGCCGCTTCTTCCGCCCCGCGCCGGGCAGCCTCGGGGTACCACTCTCACTCTTCGGCGCCCGAGGTCACCGCCTCGTTTCGCCCTTCGCAGCCGTGGTCTCACCACGCACTGCGAAGTCACAGAGCGCCCCCGCAACCCGGCCGCCGGGTCACATGTTTTCATGCAACTGTAAGGGCATTATGCTAACCAATGCCCTAAGAAGACAGAGCACTCGCCCTAATGGAGGACGCGGCAGAGGTGGTGCACCAGACCAAGATCGTCCCGCTACCCAAGGCGTGGGTAGTGGTCGCGCTAACGCCATCACCACAGAGGAGGCTCAGAGGCACCCGACGCCGTATAGGTACACTTTCTCGTTAACTCTCATCCCGCCATCGCTTTTGTTTGATTCAGAGCATCTCATTCATTTGTTTCGAAGTCTTTTGTTGCTATTGGAGAGCTTCTTTTTCTCCATTGTCGGTCCCGCTACTCATTCGCTTCTCCGGTTCGGAGTTGAGAGCCGAGGTTGAGTGTAGGATGTCCCTATCGAGATCAAGGGGTAGGTTTTTAGCAAACCTTATCCTTCTCCATTCAGCGAAGTCTTGATGTGATTCTTGGCATGGATTGGTTGTCCCAAAGACATGGGCAAATCGATTGCGCCAGAAGCTCATCTCTATCTAGTCCTCCCATGAAAGGTGTGTTCGCCCGGTCGCTAGATCCAAGATCTCTTCGCTTGAAGCGAAGCCCGCCTAGATATTAGCTAAGTCCCAACAGTTTGTGACTTTGTTGATGTCTTTCCCGCAGATCTTCCGGGATGCCACCCGCTCGAGACCTCGAGTTTGTCATTGAGTTGGCTCCTGCATCGCCTCTATCTCAAAGAGGCCTTATCGGATGCCACCGAACGAGTTGGTAGAATTGAAGAAGCGCTAATGAGCTGCAAGAGAAGGGTTTCATTCGCCTAGCTCATCTCCTTGGGGTTGTCCAAAGAATCTTCGTGAAGAAGAAGGATTCGTGATTTTTGCGATAAGGCCGATTATCGCCCACTTAATGAAGTGACTAGAAGAACAAGTATCCATTGCCCCAAGATTGACGATCTCTTCGATCAATTAACCGGAGCTCGAAGTTTTCCAAGATTGATTTGAGAGTGGATATCATCGTTCGATTCGCCCGAGGATATTCCAAAGACGGCGTTTCTACTCGCCACGGCTTGTATGAGTACACCGTCATGTCATTCGCTTAACCAATGCTCCCGCTTTGTTCATGAACCTCATGAATTCGGTATTCATGGAGTATTTGGATAAGTTTGTCGTGGTCTTCATCGATGATATTCTTATCTATTCCAAGAACGATGAGGAACATGCCGAGCATCTCAAGCTTGTGTTAGGCAGTTACGGAGCACCACCAGACGCCAAGTTCAAGAAGTGCGATTCTCGTTGAAGGAAGTGGCTTTTAGGCCATATTCTTTCAGCGGAGGCGAGTGCTGATCCTAGCAAGGTCACCGATGTTCTTTCATGGAGTCCGCCCACTTCGCCACCGGCGCGGAGTTTTCTTGGTTTAGCGGATATTATCGCCGCTTATCGAGAACTTTCCAAGATCGCTGGCCGATGACGGAGTTGCTCAAGAAGGACAAGAAGTTCTTGTGGTCCGATGCTGTGAGGAAAGTTTCCAATACTCAAGAAGCGCTTGACCACCGCCTCCCGCTCTTGTTCTTCCCGATATCCATCGAAGCTTCGATATCTTTTATGATGCTTCGCCGAGGCCTTGCTGTGTCCTTATGCAAGAAGGCAAGGTAGTGGCCTATGCATCAAGGCAATTGAGACCTCATGAACTCAACTACCCTACTCATGATTTGGAGTTGGCTTCGTGATTCATGCACTTAAGATTTGGCGACATTACCTAATCCAGAATCGCTAGAAGTGTATTCGATCACAAGAGCCTCAAGTACTTGTTCACCCAACCCGACCTAAACCTCGTGCAAAGGAGATGGTTGGAGTTGATCAAGGATTATGACATGGGTATACACTACCATCCCGCAAGGCTAATGTCGCTGTCGACGCGCTTTAGTCGCAGCGCATTGCCATGCCTTGTTGTCCAGGAGCTTCAGCCCTCTCTTCTCGAAGAGTTTCAATGCCTCAACTTGGGTTTAGTTGAGCGTGGTTCTCTTGTCGCCTTGGTTGTGCAACCAACCTTGGTGGATCGGATCAAGTCCGCCCAGCAGCAATGGATGTTGGAGTGAGCCACATTAAGGCAAATGTCAAGAACGGAACGACCAAGTGCTTCTCCGAGGATGAGCATGGCGTCAGGAGGTTCGCAACGCCTTGTGGTTCCAAAGGACATGGAGTTGCGGAATTTAATCCTCCGCGAAGCCCATGATTCGCTTTTATCCATTCATCCCGGCCACAAAGATGTATCAAGATCTCCGCCAGAGATTTTGTGGACCCGAATGAAGAGGGAGATTCGCGGTTCGTTGTCGAAAGCGACGACGGTGTCGCCGTGTCAAGGCCGAGCATCGGCCCCGCCGGATTGCTTCACTTTTGCCAATTCCTCGAGTGGAAGTGGATTCGATCGAATGGATTTTATCACCGGTCTACCCACGCCCTCAAGAAGAATGATGCCATTTGGGTCGCCATCGATCGATTGACTAAGGTGGCACATTTCCTTCCCGCCAAGACCGAACTTCGTAGGTCTTTTGGCGGAACTCTATATCGCCCAAGATCGTGAGTTTGCACGGTGTCAAGACGATCGTGTCGGATCGTGGATCCTTTTCACGCCTCGCTTTTGGCATAGCTTGCAAGAGGCTATGGGCACTGTTTACCTTTTAGCACGGCATATCACCTCAAACCGATGGTCGACCGAGAGGGTCAACCAAGTTTTGGAGGACATGCTTCGTGCTTGTGTCCTTTCATATGGGAAGCATTGGGAGAAATGCTTGCCATTCGCCGAAGTTTTCTTATAATAACAAATTTTCAAAGCCGCCTCAGATGGCACCATTTGAGGCCTTATACGGAGAAAGTGTAGGACCTCGCTGAACTGGTCGAGACCGTGAGAGACTCTCTTGGTCTTGACTCAATCAATGAGGCCGAGCGCCAAGTCCAAATTTTATTCGTGGAGCTGCTATGACATGTACTCAATCCAGCAAAAGAGCTATGCGGATCGCCACGACGTGAGTTACGCTTTTGAGCCTAATGACTTTGTTTATCTCAAAGTCTCTCCTTTGAAGGGCCATCAACGCTTTCGCCAAGGGCAAGTTGGCTCTCGATATGTCGGTCCCTACCGCTATCGAGAAGAAGGAGCTGTTGCCTATAAGTTGGAGTTGCTACCTGCACTTGAGGGGTACATGATGTTTTCCATGTGTCCCAGCCTTAAGAAGTGCCTCCGTGTTCCAACCGAGGAAGCTCCGCTGGAAACCTCGATGTCCGTGAAGATTTGACCTATCGCGAGCACCTGCTCACAGACTCGATGAGTCCGAACGAAGGACAAGGAATAAGACCATCAAGTTCCTTAAAGTTCAGTGGTCAAACCATTCCGAGGATGAGGCTACTTGGGAAAGAGAAGATCGCTCAAGGCGGACTATCCATCTTTCTTTTATCGAGTGAGCCAAATCTCGGACGAGATTTTTGTAAGGGGAGAGATTTTGTAACATCCCAAATGTATAATTAGGGTTAATCAAGTATAATTATATGTGTAGAAATTAAAACTTTTTCTCACATCTTGAAAAACCCTAAAATCTTATGTAATTTTGTCCAAGAGTTGTGTAATCCAAAACACAAAGCTCTTGTTGACCAAAAATCAAACTCATTTTCCAATTATCTTAAATCTTGTGTCAAACATTTGAATATATTTTCCTTGGTCCCAAAAACTGATATGGGACCCTTCAAAAATATCATGAGTTATAACACTTGTTGATAATTTTGGAGGCAAAACAATCCTTTAAACAACCTTCATGAATTTCCTGAGAAAAATGCATTGCATAATAACCTCTGGAAATTTTATGCAAGGTTGATCTCATTGTCAGCAAGCTCCAGTTAAAATTTCATCAAATTTGGAGTTCATTTGCTATCTCAAATAATTCTCGTAAGTTTCAGCTGTTAAAACTAAATTTAAAAGCCTACACTGCTCCTTGGCTAGCTATATTCAAAGTTGGTCCAGTTTCAACCATGTCCGCACCTCACAGACCTCATCTCCATTTGATCAGTCGCACTGCTGGATTTACATCCAACCGCCACGACCTCCTCCGCGGTCAACACCGCGAGGACCTCCCCACCTCATGAGGTCATTGCCGCTTGATCCGTGATCCACTGGCCATGACCTCCCCGTGTTAAACCTCAAAGACCTCCTCGAGCCGTTAAACCATCGCAATGAGGTCATCCCATTTGTTGAGGTCGAGCTGCTGGATCAAATCCAACACCACGACCTCCTCCTCAACATACTCAACAGTCCTCCCATTTCACGTGAGGTCATAGCCCTTGGATCCAAGATCCATGGCCCCGACCTCCTCCTCTCAACCTAAACTAAACAAACCTCCCACTCTAACCTAGGTCGAGCCGCTGGATCAAATCCAACACCACGACCTCCCCGTGTTATCAAGCACTCACAACCTCCCCATCTTTTGTTGTGCACCGTTAGATTAAAATCTACTACCACGACCTCCTTTTTTGTCTCATGCGCACTGCATTCTCCTCAACAAGACGTGAGATCGTGAGTCTTAGATCTAAATCTAAAGGCCATGACCTCCCTGCAAGCTGACCTCCACCTCCTTTGATCGAACCCTTAGATCTAAATCTATCGACCTCCTTGCCTGGATCATATCGACTCTCCCATCATTGTGTGCCCTTGATTTAAATCCAAAGGCCATGACCTCCCTCATGTCTTTTGATCGCTATGTTAAGTCCTCACCGAGGTCCGCGACTGCTGGATGGAGATCCAACGCTTTGGACCTCTCCGCCCTTTTCCTCACGTATGCTGCTGACATGAAATCGGAGGGCCACGACCTCCCCATCTTGATCGTGTGGTCGGACCTCCTCCCACCACTTAAAACATAACGGTTCAAAATGAGATCCGATGGTTAGGACCTCCTGTGTCTTATCCAACGGCCATAATGACCTCCTCGTTTTTCTCCTTCCTCCTCATGCGCGATGCGTGCTCGAAGTGGAGTTAATGTCCACCGTCCATCAGGTCCTTTCAATGCTTCTTTTGTCGACCAAGATTTAATGCAGTGTCGTTTTTCCGCCTATCAGTCAAGACACCGCCTTTGTCAACCTTTATGTCTTGTCCACCCATGGACCAACCTGTGGGCTAAGCTCACCATGGAGCTTAGCCCCAGCTCAAAACCTTCACTCAAAGCTATAAAGCATCCTTTGGGAGCCTCCTTGGCTTCCTTTACACCCAATTGATCTCGGCCTTGCACTTGTGCGTGGTCGAGCTCCTCCTCACTCACTTCCTCACCGTGGTCGCCATTGTTGAGTCCTTGAGCTCCTCAAGGCACAAGAAGATCCAAAGGGCTTCCTTTTCAAACCCTTGTTCGCTTTTGCTCCCAACACCTCTTGGAAGTTATCCCCGACTTAGTTGTTTGGGCACTTTTCAGAGGAGGACAAAGCCGAGCTTGAGCCGGTGTCTTGGGCGTGAAGCTTCACCGTTTTCCCCAACTCCGGCCATCACCTCCACGACCTCCCAAAGACCTTAGGACCTCCTGTACTCCCCCGTTAGTCCTTTAGATGCGGCACCCGCATGAATGATTTTATGAGCTTTTCTTGGCACAAGCTTGAATGTTGCGCGAGTCGCTTTTTGCATTTTCGTGTTTGGCCGTGGTTGGTCATTTGCCTTCTCGGCCACGGCTGCTCAAAGCCGCCGCGCCGCCGAGAGGAGGTCCACTGCGCGCAACGTTATTGTGCACTCGGCAGAATATTGACCTCACCGGCGAGCTCTACATCGCCGGGCGAGATCACTTCTTCACGCCGATTTTGTTTGACGCCCCGAAGCGTGTCATTGTCGCTTTTAGGACATAAATTCACCGCTTTAAATGCCCAATCATCGCAATCATTGGTGTCTTAACCGCCATTAACCCCGCCCCTTTGCGCCAAGAAACCCTCGCCTGACCTCCTCGTGGTCCCGCAAGATTTATCTCATGTCCAAAGCTCAGGCGCTGGTCTGGGACGCCTGCATTCCTCCGAGGAGATCCGAGCGCCCAAGACCTCCCGTAATCATGGCCGCCTGCACCTCCCTCGAGGTCTCAGAACGCTAGACCTCCCTTAGGACCTCTCCGAGCTATCTCACCTGCTCATGACCCTGTAGATCTTGACCAAGGTCCTCCTGGACGACCTCGAACCATCGAGGACCTCCTTGAACATGACTGGCCCAGACCTCCCCGTGAGGTCCTCGACGATGTAGATTTTCCTCCGGAGATCTTGATAGTTTGACCTTCCTTTGGAAGATCTCAACCGCTGAGGACCTCCATTTAGATGGTCCGCTCCGACCTCCTCCCGTGTTGTGGTCCGCTGATTTCCCATCACGGCCACGACCTCCTCACCTCAAGCATGTGAGTTGCTAAGAGGTCCAGACCTCCGGACCTCACATGTGCTGCAGGTGATGTTCTCCGGGAGGTCTTGAGCCGCTGGATCTAAGATCTGTGGCTCACGCCCTCCCATACCCTTGTGAGTTTTAGAAATTCCAAGAATTCTTAATTAAAACTGAAATAAGGTATAAACTTTAGAATTTCATATCTTCTTTCATTCTGATTCCAAATGAGGTCATTCAAATTGTGTTAGCTCTATCTTGAACTTGACTTTAATCCAAAAATGATTGTAAGTTGAGTTCAGCTCCAGAGCACAGTTTGCCATTAGATTTTAAAACCAACTTTTAAATATACACTTAAATCAATGCTTAACTTGTAAAATACATAACTAATGCTCTATAGATTATTTTTGGGTGAGACCAACTTTGTTGGTTTCCTCTTAGTGAACTCACTGTGAAAATTAGTTTTGAGCATGTTACTGTTTTAGGAAAATGAGGACTTGTGCATTATAATTTTGTTCAAGTTCTTGTTTTTGAAAAATTGTAGAAAGTGCAATATAGCTCCAAATGAGTTGAACTCAATTGTGTTATTCATCTCATGAGGTGCTGGTTTTACAGTAAAAATTTCAGCTTCACTTCTATTCTAGAAAATGTTTTATGAACAGTAAATTTTTAATTTAATTTGGATTTTTCTGGCTGAGCAGAATTGTTTTGCTCATATCTTTTGCATTGAGAATCCAAATCAATTGGTTCTTGTTGCTAAATTCATGATAAATCACCCTCTTGTTGCTGTAGAAAATTCAGAGAATTTGGAGTTCGTTTGTTGTGCTGTCTTTGTTGTGTTTCGTCGTTTTATCGGTTCTTTTTCGCTTCCGTTAGGGTTCGACATTTGTGGTGATCCCGAGAGTGATCCTCTGCCACAAAGTGACCACCAGCAACAAGGCAAGCAGTTTGATCATTTCCATCATTGTCCCATTACTTTAAAGCTTAATACTTTGTTTTACTTCTATGTATGCATGCTACTTTGTGTTAAATGTCGCTAGCAAGCCTATAGTTGCATAATCTGTAGGAATTGTTTATCCTCTACTACCATGAGCCTAGGTTATTTGCTGTGGTGGGAGCTCGTTGGATGAGCTCTTATCACTTAGTAGTTTCGATTTAAATTGCTTAGACATGCTTAGTTTTCGGTAGAATGGGCCATCATCGACTTAGTCGATGGTCTTGATCACTCAAAAATGATTATTACTCCTATATGTCCAGCACTTGTGCTTTGATTAATTTGTAAAATCAAAACTGAAAATAAAAGATTGATTTAGACTTGGGCATATTGGATGGATGGTGCGGTTTTTGGATGTGGTGGTATGCCCGGGTCCCTAAGGACCGAGTACTTGGGTCACTAAGTTGTTTATTTCACAGACTAACCACACGAGGGGCATATGGAACCCTCTTGACTAAGTACTTTAGGAGGTGTTAATTGGGGTCGGTTGGTGTGTTTTCAAAGACAAATGTATATGTATGTGTGGGGGAGCATTAGCTTCCTGAAGGTTGTGATGTCTCCTTCTCCCGTGGGTTGTGCGACTCAGAATTAGCATTGTCCATTGGAAATGTCTCAGAGGACTTAGCTGTGCAAAGACACCTAAGGTAGTGTGCCTAAAGGAAAGGCGGTCTCGACGTGGGTACAAAGTGGTACACCCCGCAGGATAAAACTATTCAATAGCCTCGCCCTAGGTTATGGACATGCTTGGTAAGGTCGCTCAAGACTAGACTACAACCTTTAATTAAAACTTGACATGGTTGGTATGAACGGGAGTTCATGCTATTGTTGTGGTGACTTGGGTTAGTCACTTCCGTGATTGTTCTTGTTGTTGTTATTATGTTATTATCTCGTTGTTACTTCAACATTTAAAAATGCTTTGTCAAATTGCCTTCAATCTATTATGTTATTGCAAATAAATGTTGCTTTATGCTAAAATGAGTCCAAAGCCTCATCCACTTAAATAAAGCTTGCATGTAGCTATTTATAGTTCTGTTATCTCACACGAAGTCTTATGGAGTACAATAAACAATTTATTGTACTCATTTGTTTTTTTTTAACAACTTTGTTGCAGAGGAAGAAGGAGAGCCCCAAGGGCTTTCTTTTGTGCTACGTGTTGCGGTTGGGAGAGCGACTAGCTTGGCGGTCCTGGCCGATGCCTAGGGTTAAGGCACACCGATTGGTTTTGTGTTATAGCCATCTTTATGGCACTTTTGCTTCCGCTGTTATCTTTTGTAATTATTGCTATTTGGCCTAAGGGCCTCTCTTTGTAATATCTATTCCATATTAATGTTAACTTCGGTTTGTTGCTTATGTTCTATGTGTTGTATGGAATTGATACATTCTTTTGTTGTGAGGTATGTATACCGCATTCGGGAAGTATACATCTCTCGAGACCGGGTTTATTTGGTTGATAATACTAGGGTCAATCGGATGACTAAGTATTATGAGCCTAATAAACGCTTCGGGTCTCACACCTGTTGTTTAACTTAAAGTCTCACCATTCGAGGTATTCTCCATGTCCAAACCCATGAGAAACTAACACTTGGTACATCGGTCCATACCGAGTCCTCAAGGAGAAAGGCGAGGTAGCATGCCAAATTAGAGTTGCACTCAACTTTTGATGTGCATAACGCCTTCCACGATCACATCTCAAGAAATGTCTTCGACTCTAACGAACTCACTCCGTTGGAGAGCATTGGCCTCCAACCGAACCCTTCTTATCGAACACATTTAATCCGAGATCTAGACGAAGCTATGTGCCACACCCGTAGCTAAATGATCAAGATGTTAAAGGTCCAGTGGAGCAATCACATCGAAGACGGTTACATGGGAACGAGAAGACAACCAGAGAACCGAATTTCCCTACTTCTCTACCCTATCAATCCTTTCGTAACCTACCTTCGTAGGGATCTTCTTCCTTTCATCTGTTTCAAGAGAAGGCTGCCGTCACCACGACAAGAAAAGGGCAATGAGTCTTTCAACTCTAAACGAAATGCACCATCTACTGTCTTGATTTCCCCCAAAGATAGAGCTGAGAGATCCCGACAAAGTAACATGGTGTTGTGATTACATTTTCCTTTCCATTGCTTTGTTTAACCTTTCCTTTCTTGATTTAAAGACACTTCCGACACATCAAGCCACAGCTCCATCCAAATAATCGAAAGATGCACTTGAAAGGCCCCAATCGCAATCGACCAAGCTCTCAAGACGCTTGGGATCTCACAACCACCAGAGCCGATGAAGTGTAACATCCCAAACAATGGTGTGTGTTTCAAATGTATGAAAATGAGGATAAATTAAAACTTTTGATGCCTCATGATGTTATTTGAAATTTTCTGGAAACTTTCCCCGTGAATTTCCTATTTTCAAAGAATCAATGCTTCAACAGATGAAAGCATAATCCTTGAAAACTTTCAAATCTAGTCTTGTGATCATCCTCTGGAAATATTTTTCCTAGCTTCTAAATCATCCTAGTAACCTCTCTGAAAAATCTCATAATTTTTAGATTTTAGTTGCTATTTCTAAAGAGCTAGTCAAACCAGTTAGAATTCTGGTCAAACCCCTAGGGCATCCTCTTGTGAATTTTCTAGAAAGAAATTCTTTGCATGAAAATTTCTAGAAAAATTACACAAGGTTTTCCCCAGATCCAGCAAGATTCCATAAAAATTTTAGAATTTTTGGAGCCTCAGAGCTCTCTCTAAAAATTCGCAAACCTTCTCAGCCTTTTTGATCCAAAATCAGAAACCACTATTCCTCCGACCGGACCATACTCGAGTCCGAACCGCACCACTTGGCTTGGTCAGACCCCACTTGAAAACGGCTGAACCACACTTGAGCGCGCGCCGTGTTTGTGTCATTGCATTAACCTGGGCCCACGCGTCGCTATCTTCAACCTCTCGTCATTACAGCAGAGTGCGGCTGCCAAGGCCACACCGCGCCGCCGTCTTCGCCAGTCACGCCAGTGAGCCACCGCCTCTTCCACCTATCTCGAGCATCACTGCTAACGCCTCTTCCTCCGTCCTCTTCCCGCCAAAATCGACCCTACCCTCTCGCCATTTCACTTTCCTCTTGGTGGCAGAGAGGAGAGGAAGCTCGTATGCTCCTCTCTGTAAAATACCCCACCGACTTGTTCCCTAGCACCTACTTCCCGCCGCTTCCATTTTAGCTAACCCCAGCTTTTGTATTGTCAGTAGCTCTCTTTCTTCTTTCAGTCTCTGGCAAAGACTAGAGCGCCTCAAGACCTCCTTGCGCTTAACCTCATCTTCGTGAGTTTTAACCTAAACCTTGCGCGTCATGTCAAGTCTTTGGTATGATGTTGAAACCCTCAACCAATTTTTACTAATGTGTCACAGAGCAGCGGGGCATTTTGAGGTTTTCCATTTTCCCACCGAGAACGCTCTTTTTTCGTCTCCATCTCCCAGACGGTGAGCCCTCTCAAATTCCACTCGTGACACCATCTCGAGACACCTCTCGATGCATCCTCCACCACCCATTCACTCCTCTCGTGGTTCCCTCCTCGTGGAAGCGCCGCCGCTTTGCTCAATCGGCGACAAGCCAACTCGACTAGCCGGACCTCCTTGGCACCCGTGTAGTTTCTCGACCTTGTAGTTGCTTATGCGGCGAGAAGTAGCTCTTTTAGCCACCGGTTGCGCGGCGCGTTGCTATAGTAGCGCCGCCGCCCTCTCCGACACGCCACCGCTCCTCCGCCGTTGAAGTCGACGCGACCACCCATGTGTGCGTAGCACTATTCAAGACCGCCTTTCCTTTGATCGCCATGGTGGAGCGGAACGCCGCTGTCCGCAAGAAAGCTCACGGTCCGAAGCTTTCGCGTTGTCGGATTTCGGCCGTAAAGAAGAGGTCATTAACGAGCCAAATCTCTAGTCATTAAGGCTAATGATTGTTTAGATTATTAATGGCATCCTAAGGAGATAGTGAGTCTATTACATGTGGGACCGTGCATAGTAAACAAGGTATAAATAGTGCTTTGTATGAGTGATTGACATGTGGACCCAGAACTTATGTGCACAGTAGAACCAAGTGATCGCCAGAGACCCTGGCCCATGCACTATGTCAGGATCGAGGTGACATGTGGACCCCACATGTCGTGCCGCATTTAATTCTCAAATTAAAATGGAAATAGGGCACTATTCAGAGGGCCCACTAGTCGCTGATCGTGGCTAGGTTAGTCTAGGTATAAATAGTATTTTATGTTTATATGAAATCCGAAATGCTTTATTTATGAACTGAAATTAGTTAAATTTCAAAATTTCATAAGTAATTCATTTTGGCTCCAAAATTGATGATTCAAATTTTGTTAGTTTCTTTTTAAATGTACTTTAATATAAAAATGGTATGAATCATGTTACTATTACAGAAAACACTTTTGGCAAAATTACTTTAGGTTTAGTATTATTGTTGCACTAAAAATTGTTTTAACTTAAAAAATACATAAGTATTCCTCTGTAACTCCAAATTGGGTAAACTCAATTTTGTTGGATTCCTCTGTTACTGTACTTTAAAGTAAAATAGGTTTTGATCATGTTGCTATCCCTAAAAATCTGATTTTACTTATGTCATGTGCACTACTTTCATAACTTTGAAAATTCGTAGAAAATTCATCCTAGCTCCAAATGAGGTGAATAAAATTCCATTGTTCATCTCATGTGGAGCTCTGCCTACCATAAAAATTTTAAGTGCACCACCTCTTTGGAAATTTTACCAAAACAATTAATTCGGATGAACAGTAACCGGTAGCAATTTATTTGGATTTTCTGGAAAACTGACTTTCAAACTGTCATAACTTTTACATAGAACATCCAAATCAATTGATTCTTATTATGAAATTCACCTAAAATCATGGTCTACCTTATGTGAATTTTTCATGATTTTTGGATGAAGTTGAATTTTTGGGTCTTTTCGGTATTATTCGTTCTTATTGTGCTTTCGATTCTTTCGGTAGGTTCCGACGATCCTATTGTATTCGAGAGTGATGCTCTGCAGCAAGAAAGCCATCCCCAGCAAGGCAAGCAGTTTGATCATAAATATCCCATTACTTTCAAAGTCTAATACTTTGTTTACAAATTGTGTGTATGCATGCTTTTGTGTCAAAGTTTATTTTCCCGATTAGAGGTAGTTATTCCTATTGCATGGTTGCCCTTAAATTATTATCCCTGTGGATATCATGGGGATATGCCCATGATGTTAGGATGATGAAACAATTGGCAATGGTGCTTTTGGTTTGAAGTTTCAAGTGTTTTCGACAAAGTTTCGCTTCTGTCAGTCACGGCCATTCGACCGGTTTTGTGCCTGAATGTTGATATAAGTGGTGAATTGATTTTGGGATAGGTCATATCCATGTGTGTTAATGCATATGTGTTGCATGCTGCATGTTTTCACTAACGTGGGTCAAATTGTGAAGAACTTGTTCCCGGATTCGTATTTGCTTGTCTATTGTCAGTGTGGCTTGCGTGTCAACGACGGTCAACGGCGAGGAGGATCGGGACTGCTTGGAGAGCTGAGGTCCGAACGATCATGGATGCCGTGAGGTCAAGTGACTCAAGCGTGGCGCTGAATGGATAAGGATGACCGAATCCGGGCGCGGTTGCGATCGTTGATCATAAGCAGCGGAGTCGCTGTAAGTGCTCATTGGTGCTTGTGGGATCCCGGACGGGAGAGACTTGACGACATGGAGCCGTTGATCAACCCACACGGGCGTGGCAAAGCGATTGCTTCAACAGATTGACTCTGCCTTCAAAAGATCGAGAAGGGGTATTTTGTAATTTTACCAAATACCGCCTTGATGACCTTTTTGACTAAGCCGTGGCTGGTCCGCGATGGTGAAGGGGCTTAGATCAATCGACGATGAAGACGGCGCTTGAGATGCGTGCGTGTGTGTTCCGTTGTTGTTGGCCCTTAACGGAAGCCCATTAGGTTTAGCTCCAATTCTAAAAGGATTTTAGGGTTAGAGGCTGCCCTATAAAAGGTTTTTGGAGTGGGACATTAGGTTTTGCCGAGGGTTGGCGGCTCAGAGAGCGCCTCAGAAAGGAGAGCCGCGGCGGCTTGTTGGCCCCAAAAATCAGAGTGGCGCGCTACCAGAGAGCTCTTGGCGGCGGCCTTTGAGGGTTTGCTCTGTAGACACAGAAAAAGGGGAGCGAGCGGCTCATAGCCTGGTGACCGCCGGAAAAACAGAGAGTATGGCCGTGGCGGTGTTCTCGCATAAACCGAGTGGTCAGATCCGCTTGGTTTTGTTGGTAAAAAAAGGCCAATACCGATCCATAGCTTTGTCGCTTGTTTTAATTGTTTGCTCGGCCGCTGCATCTAGTGATCTCAGTTTTTTTACTGCCTTGCTGCAACTCGGTGATTCCTTACTGCTTGTGCTGTTTCAAATCTGATTTTCGTTTCCATCGGTCTGCAGTTCTTGATTTAAAAAGGCTTTGAGTTGATCCAAGTTCTGTTTGATCTGAAATACATTGTTGCGAGTGATTCTTTGAGTTGACTGCTTGCGAGTGATTCATTGGCTTGCAGCTTCTAGTGTAAACAGAAATCAAGATCCGGCAGTATCATGTTTGAATTGTTTACTGATTGGTTGCCTTCTTTTCGCGATCGATTGCCAAGAAGTTGTTGTGATTCGCTTTTATTCGCCTCAGAGTGTTTCCGCAAAACCGGATTGTCCTCGCGGATCGAGTTGATTTCTTTTTTACGTGATCTCGTTGTTTGAAGATTTTATTGCTCGCTCTCTCAATGTTGCGATCAAGTCTTCTGTTGATTCAAAGCAGAAACCGGCAAGGCGGCCAAAGTGATCGCCATTTTTTGCTCGTATGCTTGGTAAAAATCGGAGACTGTGGCTGCGCCCTATTTCTCCTCTACATAGAAATTGTGCGCCTGTAGATCCCGTTCCAGAAAAGCAGAGCCCTTGGAGCGCCTGTTGTCCCCTGAAAATCGGTAGACAAAACCGAAAAACTGGGCGGCAGTTTGCAGAGCTGAAAAATCAGGAGCACTAGTGATTGCCTTTTTGATTTAGAGATTATTCTATTGCTTGAGCTGCTTTTCATTGTGCTGCCTAGTGAGTGCTTGTGCGTGTCCCATCTTTTGCTGCTATGGTATTTCCTTGATGAATGAGGAGGCAGCTTGTAGTTCTCGGTTCCTGTGCTTTGAGTTTAGCCTTTTTTTTATTCCTTTGGGTGCAGGTTCTTGTGTGTAGTTCTGATCACTTGTGTGCAGTCTTCTGTGTGCAAGTGAGGCATTGATTTTTATGGATTGATTCGGTTTGTGGAAAAACGAATCCTTTGCTTTGGGCAGCAATCTGTAGTCCCAGGAGCCTGTGGCGTTGGCTGTATCTCAGAAAAACAGTGATTTGGAGCTAGCAGCTTGAATCTTCTTGTTGATTAGTTTATTTCTTGATTCGACTGAATTTCTGTTTGCTGTGGGTGTGCGTGCGGTCTTGAGATGTTTGTAGTCTAGAGCTTCGGTTTGATCGGATTCAACATGTGTCATCCGTTGTGTTCAGATATTAGATCTTCATAGCTTTATAGCTATTGGAGTGAAAGTAGTGTTGAGTTCAATCGAGGTGAAAAATAGAGAAAGCGCCTATTCACCCCCTCTAGTAAATGCTTAGCTACCAGTAGAATTGGGCGGTTATCGATAACCTTGATCACACAAAATTATTATTATCTTTATGCTCAGCACCTTGTGCTTTGTTACTTTGAAAACTGAAACTGAAAATGAAATGTTTGAGACTTGGGCACAATGGTTGATGGTGTGATCTTATGGTGTGACTGGAATGGTGCTCGGGTCAACAAGGACCGAGTTACTTGTGTCACTAAGCCAAGCGATTTTAGCATGCTAACCACATGAGAGGGATATGGGACCTCTCTTGACTTAGTACTTTGGCTTGTATTAGCTCCGAGTCGCAGGAGGTTGTGTGTGTTGTGTGGAAAAAGAAATGGCTTGTGTTGTGTTTTTGGGTGTGCGGTGGTGGAGTTCCCGGTAGGTTCTCCACCTCGAGGGGCATCCGCAGTTGCTACGGCTGGGCCAATGTCCCGACACAACATGTGGGTCCTCCGTGGGAGCCCTGCCTCACACACACAAGGGCGGTTCAAGGAGGGTTTCACCCATGTGGGCGACTCGTAGTTAATGCATTATATTGGAAACATCTCGAGGACTTAGCCGCTTTGGCATACCAAAGGTAGTGTGCTTAATCTTGTGGCAAAAGACGGTCCGACATGTGGGTACATTGGTACACCCCCGCAGGTTTAAACTATTCAATAGCCTCGTCCTAGGTTATGGACATGCTTGGTAAGGTCGCAAGAACTAGACTATAATATTTAATTAAAACTTGATGTGGGTGGTATGAATGGGGAATTCATGCTATTGTTGTGGTGGCTATTGGGTTAGCCACTTCCAGGATGTCTTGTTATTATTGTTATTTGTATCTCGCTGTTTTTATCAAATAAAAACAGATTGTAAAACTACTTTAAATCTATTACATTATTGCAAATGAAAACTTGCTTTATGCTGAAAATGAGTCTAGAGCCTCCTCCACTTAAATAAGCTTGCATGTAGCTATGTATAGGCCTGTTACCCTACACATAAGTTTTGCGAGTATATTTTTGTACTCATTTGCTTTGCTTAATTAATTGTTGCAGAGGAGGAAGCTGATCCCCAAGGGATCCACTTTTGTGAGATGTGCGGTGGGTTTGACGACTAGGTTGGTGGCCCGGTTGGTTGCCTTGTGGGTTAAAGGCACACTAATTGGCTCTTGATTATTGTCATCTTATGGCTGTTTGCTTCCGCTATTTATCTAACTCTTTAGTTGTTATTTGGCCGGTCGGCCCCTTTTGTAATAACTCTATTATGTATGTCTATGTGTTGAATGGAATTGATGCATAATTTTTGTATGGGGTATGTGTACTGCAACTCTGGGAAGTGCATATACGCCGAGAGTCGAGATATTTGATTTGTAATGCTAGAACCATCTTGGTGGTTAAGTATTACAAGTTAAATACCCCGGGTTCTCACATGAAGCAACGATAAACACGTCAGCATCTCATGCTACTTCACCATTCTTCCCCATCCAATCTCCTTACATTCCGTTCTACCAGAATCTCGGGGACGAGATTCTTTGTAAGGCGGGTAGGTCTGTGACATCCCAAAATTTAGGATTATTTTCAAAAAATATGAAAAATGTGATCATTTTAAAAAATTTGGTGGATTTTATTGGCATTTGCTTTTCCGGATTTAATTGCAAGACTTTTGTCTAATAAAGAAATTAAGAATCGAATACTAGAAATACAAAACTAATTAAGAATCAAAACAACTTGAAATGAAATGTAATAAATGAAAATCCAAACTTGGTGAATTGATGCTGGTAATAAAATAAGAAAATTAATTAAAGCATGTATTACAAATCTCTTCAAATCAAATAATAAAAATACATACAAAGAAAAGCTTAAGAGAACTTTTGAGAAAAAACAGAGAACATAAAATTCAGAAATAATTACACAATAATCTAAAATATGTCAAGAATCTCTCCTAAACATTTCATAAATTCTAGAACTATAATTCTATGTCAAATAATTTCCTAAAGCCATGAGCCATTTTAGAAATCCCATTTCCTTTTTTCTTCTCATCGACCAAGGCCCCAACCCTAGGCTTTCTTCTCCACCGTGATCAAACCAGCTCCACCATGCAAGGACACGCCAAGACGCCACGCCAACAAGATACCACTCGCAAGGTTGGTTTTGCCTACCATGATTCCTTCCCCTAACCCATGCCACCATCCATCCTTGTCAAGCCCATCCTCGCCAGATTGACGATGACACGACCGAGGCCATCTTATGACTCCACCGCCCTTATGAAAACTTCGTCACCCATCCCTCTTCTACCTACAAATAGGAGCTCCTTAGCTCACTATCTCCCCATCGCCACCTCTCTACCATTTTCTTCTTCAAGCCCAAACTCAGCTCCAAACCTAAGCTCAATGTTGGACCGCCATTCACATCGCTCGCCGCCAGCGGTGGACTCCGATCATCCCCAACCGCGTCATGACATGCCCAGAACCATGAGGAGCAAAAGCCCTCACTCTAATTGAGGAATCCCTCACCGATGCATTGCGCCGACGGCTTCTTCCCTATGGCCGGCCAAATCCATTGCCTTCATCGCCACCTCTTCTCCACGACCCTCTCCAATTCCTCACTGTGTAACCATCTCCTAGACTTCCTCTACCATCCCCTATCACTCACTTGCTCTCTCGTTTTCTCCAGCCGCCATCGACAACACGTCGCTGACCCAACTCCGGCCACCTCGTCTCCTGCGCCACCGCCGACACACGTCACCGACCCAACTCTAGCCACCTCGGCTCCCTCTAACCACTCCCTCGTGCTCCTGGAACCCCAGGTATGCCCATGCCCTCTATTTTTGCTCCAACTCCGCCTCTATGCCATCGCCTCCTTTCACGACCCTCTCCAACTCCACGACCGCCCGCCATCACCTCCCACCGGCCGACTAGCTCCGTCAAGCCTACACCTCCTTCAGTTCACCCCACCTCCACGGTTCCATTTCAGCCATCATCGTCGCCTCGCCAATGCTCCACCGCCGGCGATGACCACCACCCCATTTTAGCCCGAGCCATTCCGTTATCTTGCTCTTTCTCTGTTGTCTATGTGCATAAACTTCTCTGTAAGTGACAATGGGAACTTCCTGAAGAGGGTTAGTACTTTTAGCTTAGTATTGTGATCAACTAACTAATCACTCAATAGAATCGTTTAATTGGATATTTGATTTAGTATGAAGTTTAGTTAACAGACACTCCAAATCAGAAAAGCTCCTCTAGTTGAATGAATGTTCAGAGAAGTGTTTGGTCAGTATAGCTCACTGGTAAGACCAACCATCTAATACTAACCAATATGGTGGCTATCATATAAGTCACTCAAATGAATTAACAGGTTTAATGTTTGAGTTTGTAGGAAGTTTAGTTAGTAGCAAACCTTTTCAGAAAGTTTTTCAGTGTGAGATGTTGAACAGAGAAGAAAAGGGATTAGAAGAAAACTTGAAATGTCAGTGTAACTTTCTTGTATAACCATTGCCTTTTGCTAGCAAATATTGAAAATGTCAATTGAGTCACTCAATTGAGCTCGCAATTGGAAGATGAGCTGAAGGGAGTCTAAATTAGCACTTTAGTTCAGTCAACTTTTGCTGGTTGTATGAACAGTAACATAAAGATAATTAGTTTTGTCCATAGACTAATGTCCTTGTTAATGCAGTACCTAGAATTGTTCTTGAGCCATTTAGTCAATTGAACTCCTGTTGATGAAGTGCTAAACAATAAAGGAAGGATTTAGTGCTTTGTGCTGTGTGTGGCTTTTAGGACACTCAAGTGAATTAACCTATTTGAAATTTGATATTTGAAGAAAGTAGACAGTAGCACCTTAGTTCAGCTTTTTGGGTCTCATTGTAACTTACATAAATAGGGAAGTGCTAGATGAAAAATCTGAAAAAGACAATAGGAGGATTAGACTTAACAATGGGATTGTACCATTCTGAAACAAGTAGATAAAAATTTCCTTGACTCAATTAGCCAAGTTGAAATTTTAGTTAGTAAGAAGTTTTGGTTAAGACAATACTTCAAATAAGCAAATCTTTCAGAATGTCTGAACAGTATGGAAGACTTTAGATAATTGGGATGATTAGACTTGACAGTAGGCAAATGACCTTGGTTAACACAAGTAGTTAGAAATCTTCTTAACTCAATTAGCCATTAAACACTTACTTAGCAGCAGCAAATAAATCTAAAAATTGGTATTGTCATGAATGTTCAAAACCAACAGTAAGCAACCAAGTAATTAAAGAGAAGACTGTGCAGTGAGCTAACTAATCAAGGAATGAGTTGATTAGGCAAATAATTAATAGGATGAGAAAAAAATTAAGAATAACAATAAGTAAAGCACTAATGGAAGGTTCAGACTTGTAAAACACAGGATGATAGCTAAAGCCCAATAGTTAAATAGGTTTGACAAGTGCTTAGTAGCCAGTTAACAACCAATTGAACAGTGGACCATGATGTGGGTAAAAGAATTAATTAGTAAACTAAAATAATCTAGAGACTACCTTAACTAGGCAAAGGCTTAATAGGTTGAAGGTGCAGTAGGAAAGACTTGTTTAGGTCAGTGAGACATTGTCATGGCAATTGCCAAAATAATTGCTTAGAAGACATAAAGATGACAATTAACTTAAAGGAGTAAAGCTAATTAGGAATTAAGTCTTGACATGTGGTCAGCTAAACAATAGTAGGCCTTATGCGTTGGCTGTTGATATTAGCAATAGTAGCACTAGGTCTTTGAGTTGATTAATAAAAATTGGTAAAGCAATCAGAGACTAAAAATCATTAGTATGTATCCTAGTTGGAAGTTAAGCTAGTGTAATAGTTGTACCCTAGTATAAGCTTAATCATGATAATGACTATAAGAAGGACACACTTAACACATGGAATTTCCTCGATAAATAGGAAATAATAACAAAAGGAACTATTAGAATGAGCTAGACCTTCTATGCAATTCATAGTAAGATAATCTCAATGAAACAATAACAATTCGACAACAAATCGATGCAAATCAAAACGCTAATAACTTTTACATACGAACTCGGAATCAAATGAATCTTTTTGCTAAATTCATATAAAATAATTCTCTGTAATAACATACAAAAATATTTGGATTATCTTTTTGTTGGATTTATGTCACGCCCCGGGTAGCAACCCCCGGGACCCACTGTGCATTCTAGACTAGTCCCATGATCAGTAGCTAGTCCACACAGTTTTAACAACGATGTGATCATAACCATACAAAAAACTATAGATGAAGCAGACAAATTATCACTAATATAAGCAAAATACCTTATGGTTAAGGTTGTTACAGAGTTGCCACACAGGGCTACATCACAGTGGAAAACCAAAGCACACGTGGAAACCGCCCGACATGCCCACAGGCAATCGAGTGGAGGATGTCCCCTAGCTCGCTTGGTCTTCGAAGACCTCCTCTTCGAAGAGGTCAGAGGTCCCTAGGTGGTCTTCAGCTGCTGATTAACCAGAGGGCACAAGCCGTGAGTACTTTTGAATGTACTCAGCAAGCCGTAGGGAAATGTATGCAAATATTATTAATGCAAGGCTCAACAAGGATAGCTTTATGGTTACTTTGTCGAAAGCAATATTGACTTGAAAATACAGTAAGTAGATTGCAAAGCACAAGTTGAAAGATTAATACATAAGTAAACAAGTTCTTTTAAAACAGCTTGTGACCACCCTGGTCACTTCCCAGACCTCCCGTGACCACCCTGGTTACGGCCCAGACCACTCACGACCACCCTGGTCATGAGCCAGACCACTCTACAAGTTTTGAGAAAGTCTACCCCTTGCGTGAAATCACCAGGCATGTCCATAACCGGGGACACGGCTATTCGAATAGATTTACACTCTGCAGAGATTGTACAGCTTTACCCACAAGACACGACCTCTCTAGTTTGTTTGGCACTCGTCGATGCCCCTACTCACTTCCTTGGGTAAGCAAGCTAGAGCACGTGAGAAGACCTTTACAAAGCTCTGTTTTTGGCTCGGTTCTGCCCGCTAAGGTTTCGCCATTCTGGGCCCCCTCTTGTGCCATGTGATTCATTCGGAACTCAGAGATCACGCCACCACGACAGAACCAAACCAAAATATTACTAATTAATCAACCAGGTCCACCCCAGTATGGACTTGTGGTCGCATGGTATGGCTCGGATCAATGGCTTACAAGGTTAAGTCCTTAGTGGTTGCTCAGGCGGGACCTCCTCATCCCAATGTGTTTAAAGCACCCCCTTTACTACACGATCACTCGCCCGAGCAAAAATATTTTAGGCTCACCCGGCCAAATGACCACCCTGGTCATGACACAACAAATTTTATTAGCGGTCACACAGGCCAGGGCAACGCATGCTAAGACAACACAATGCCAAGACAACACAATGCCACAATTCCATATTCACTTAGTCAAGTTTATCATTATGAATTAGGTGATCGAGACAACGCATAACTAAACAGTCTAAGCAACAAACGCACCCATGTTGGTTATCACAATAAAGAGGTCCAACTAAGATTACCCAACCTATGGTGGTCCAAAGGTACATGTCAACATGTCGAATACAAGTATTCAAGGAGTCATATCACAAGTAGGTGCTTAGCTAATTCCCAAACCAGTTTTATACAAATAGCCATGCATGTTGATATAAAACAATATACTTTTGGCAAACTAGGTTCAACATGATCACAAGTCTACGACTTGCCTTCGATGAAGAGCTGGGGTTCTTCTAGAGAGGTTGCCGGGTCCTAAACTCCTCTAAGAAGTCAAATCTACACGCGAAAAAGAGCTAAATAAATACAACAACTCCAAATGAAAACCAAAAGCTAAAACTAAAAGAAAAGCACAGAAAATAGAAACGGGCTCTCGGGAGGAGGTCCAAAGGAGGAGGTCCAAAGGAGGAGGTCCATAGGGGGAGGTCCTAAGGAGGTCCAAAGGAGGATACGAGTACGCAACATGGTTGTGAAAGAGATACAACCACGCAACATGGTCATGGGAGCAAAAAGGAGAACAAGGCACGAAGAAACTCACTTGGAAAGAAAAAGATAGAAAGAGAAAAGACAGGAGGAGGATGGCGAATGGCACGGGCGCTCCGGCAAATACTTTGACAGCGAGGTTGTTGAAGATGGCGCAAGCTCCGGTGGGCTTCTTGGCAACGAGGAGGGCTCCAGCGAACTCCTTGGTGAAAACTCCAAGCATGGAAACTGGGTGAGAGCAAGAGAGAGTTGAGAGCTGGGTGAGGAAAAAGGGGATGAAGGAGGGCTGCTCATGCTTTTATAGCCAGGGGAGGCGAAAAGAGCTACTGAGAAACTCAGAAACACACGAGGTCAAGGGTAGGTGAAGGAGGAGATGGGAGCAGGTCTAGGAGGAGACAAGAGGGGGAAACGGGTACTGCAAAAAGCAGCAGCATTTAATACGACACAACAACATTTAATGCGCCAAAACCTTTGCTTCAGAAGTGATGCAACGAGAGGAAGAAGAAGGTGAGCAGGACTGGTAGGTGGGGACAGTCAAAGCTAGAGAGGGGTGGTCAAACCAAAGAGGAAGTCGTGACCAAAGAAGAGGTCGTGACCAAAGGGGTGGTCTTTGCAAAAAGACCAAGAGGGTGATCTTGACCCATGGGGTGGTCATGACCCAAGGGGAGGTCGTGACCCAAGGGGTAGTCATGACCCAAGGGGTGGTCTTTGCAAAAAGACCAAGGGGGTGGTCGCGGCACAAGAAGTGGTCACGGCCCAAAGGGTGGTCGCGGCCCAAAGGGGTGGTCTTTGCAAAAATACTAAGAGGGTGGTCTTTGCAAAAAGACCCAGAGGGTGGTCTTGACACAAGAGGAGGTCTAGACTGAGAAGGAGGTCCAAACGAGAGGGAGGTCTAAACCAGAGGGAGGTCTAGACTGAGAGGGAGGTTCAAACGAGAGGGAGGTCTAAACCAAAGGGAGGTCTAGACTGAGAGGGAGGTCCAAACAAGAGGTACGGGGCGAAGAGAAGCGCGGCGAAGTGAGGCCGTCCAATTTTGATCGGGCGGTTCAAAAAGGATTGGACGTTCAGACTGGTTGAACGCGCTAACAAGATCGGACCGTCCAACACAGATCAGACAGTTCAAAGCGAAGTGGACGTTCGGACTAGCCGAATGTGCCAACAGGATCGGGCTTTCCAACACCGATCGGACAGCCCGCGACGAAGGAGGCGTGGAGCTGAGCCGCGTGGGGAGAATGGAACAAATAGATGAGGGGAAAACAACTCTAGAGAATTCCAACAAACTCAAAGCAAACAAACTCGAATTAATTGAAGTTTGCTTTAGTCATTTTAAACACCCTAAATTCCAAAATCTCAAGTTAAGCTTTAGAACTTCAACAAAGCCAAATGTTTATTTTTATTTTGAAAATTTTCAAAAAGGCTCAGAAAATTGGGATGTTACAGTTTATTTCTCCATTTGTGTTTTATTTTTTGTTCTTCCGAGTAGACGTTGGAACACGCAAGCAAGATTATCGACGATCAAGCGACGACCTCACTCTCTGAACAATATAAGCAAGAGCAAGGCAAGCACCCCCTTTGATCATATTGATCTCAGTATTTTACTTATTGTACTTTGTTTTGCAAATTCTACTATTGCATGCGCGTATGTTCAATATTAAATTGCTATGTTTGGGATGTTGGTAGTTGTAAGTCCTATTTGTTGCATAAACTCATTTAACATGTTGATATCCCTACTTTGTTAACATTAGGATATGGGTTAGACAATATATAATGTCATTTGGGAATTTTGATTATGAGCTATCGCACAAATGCTTACTAGAACAATAGTTTTTCCGAAAAAGATGTAAAAGGACAATATGATAAATGTGAATTTGGGAGATTTATGAAAATATTTAGAGGGGTGTGCCTCTATTATTTTGAATAAAAACAAAAATGCAAAACCTAGTTTTGGACGCAAGCGAGTTATATTATATTCTGAAAAAGTGGGAAAGGAGTCTCACTAGTAGATAGGGGAGAATCTACTGCCGCGATTAAGGACCGGACGCCCAACAAATCCAGATCTAAGACTTACGTTACAACCACATATGCTTTTATGAGGGTGGCCTTAGCTAATTAATTCATCGAAAAACTAGCATTGCATATAGGTAGGCTGAAGAGTGTGGACAGGGCCAAGGGACCCAGATGTCCAAGGACTCCCTCAACGAGGTGTTGGGAACAAAGTTTGCCGACACAACTGCGAATGCCTCACTCAATGGGTGCAATTCGGGTAAGTGAAGGATAAGATCCATTCGCTGGGCTAGTGTAGAGTTAGGACTAGATGATGTAAAGGCTTCGACATGTGCTCTAGGCTGCTTACCTAAGGTAGTGAGCGGTGGCACCGACGGGTGCCGAACAAACTAGAGAATTCGTGTTATGTGGGTAAAGCTGTACACCTTTGTAGAGTGTAAATCTATTATAATAGTCGTGCTCACGGTCATGAGCATTCTTAGTGCAGACGGTATGGGTTTTGTGTTGATTTTCACAAAAACTGTCTTATCGGGAAAACTTGGGAAATGGTTTATGATTTGTTTGAGTTAACTGCCGAGTTATGACTGAACATGAAATGTTGCTCGCAGCCAAGGAGGGTTGCATGTTGTTGTTATTATTATTGGTGATTCATTCAAATACTTATTGTCCTGTTATCTATTTAAATGCTCTTTCAAATGTGGTTGCAAATTACTACTAATGAATATTGCAAATAAATATGGCTTTGAGCAAAAGAACTTGTAGGGTAGAGCCCTTCATTTGATAGCCTTGCATCTAATATAACTTTTATGATACACTACAAGTCTTCTTTGAATACACAAGTACTCAATCTTGCTATTGTTGTTGGTTTAGAGTTTGTAGATGAGCCACGTGTTCTTTGCTTCCGGCTTCGGTGACGGGTCTACCTAGGCCTTGTTCCTTGTCGGGCTTACTCGCAGGATCGGATGGGGACGCCACTGGACTTTGGCTACTATTACTATGTCTTCCGCTGCTTTTTATTTTGTTTACTCTGACGACTGCTTTTATTTGGCCGGTCAGCCGTGATTGAATTAAACTTGTATTTGCTTGAGTAGAGTAACCCCTTTTTACTTACTTTAGCATGTGTATGTATGGTTGTGAATACCAAATGTTGTGAATGTGTGTGCTAGTTACTGATCCAGGGACTAGCACAGAATACACATAGGGTCTTCGGGTATTCCACGCCCGAGGGTCCGACATTTCTGCTATTTCTTTATATTTGGCCTTATGCCCATTTTGTAGCACACAAGCTCTGAGAAGATCTTCCATTATTTAGTTCACCCTTTTAGTTTGACCTCCGGTTTGTCGGTGATAAGTAGTGCTAAAAGAGAGTTCGGTCCCCATTGCTTGGTGTAGGCAATTCCAGAAGTATGATGTGAACTGAAGGCCACGATCAGAGACAATGACCTTTAGTACACCGTGGAGACTAAAAATTCGGGAAATATATAGCTCTGCTAACTTACTACTAGTGAAAGTGGTCTTGACATGAATAAAATGAGCAACCTTTGTCAATCGATCCACGATCACCCATCTGGAATTTGATCCATTTTGAGTCTGTGGAAGACCGGTAACAAAATCCATACCAAGTTCTTCCCATTTCCATTTAGGAATAGGCAGTGGTTGGAGTGTTCCTGCTGGCTTCAAATGTTCGGCTTTGACTGTCTGGCAAATATCACACTTAGCAACATACTGTACGATTTGCCAGTTCATTCGGCTCTACCAGAGTCTTTTCTTTAGATCTTAATACATCTTGGTACTCCCAGGATGTATGGAGAATGGAGAATTGTGAGCTTCTTTGAGAATTAATTCCTTCAACGTGTGATTAAATGGCCTTAGTAAACGGTCTCCGAACCATAAGACAACTTGCGCATCTTCAACGAAACCTTTGGCCTTGCCTTGTTTCATATCCTCTCGGATTCGGGCCACATCGAAATCATTTTTCTAGCCCTCCTTGATCTGGTCTTTAAGTGTGGATTTCACCTCTAGGGCAGTGAGAAATCCCTCTTCCACCATCTCAAGATTCAGACGCTGAAACTCAGCACACAAGCCTTTCACAGAAGGTGTTACCGACAAGCAGTTGCATTGCGACTTTCTGCACAATGCGTCGACCACTACATTGGCTTTGCCTGGGTGATAATGAAGTCCCATATCATAGTCCTTGATCAATTCAAGCCACCTTCTTTGCCTCAAGTTTAGATCAGCTTGAGTAAAAATGTATTTTAGGCTCTTATGATCAGTATAGATCTCGTAACGATTACCGATGAGGTAATGTCGCCAAATCTTCAGAGCGTGGACTACGGCTGCCAATTCCAAGTCATGTGTAGGATAATTCACTTCATGAGGCCTCAACTGCCTGGATGCATATGCCACAACTTAGCCCTCTTGCATGAGAACACAACTAAGCCCATGGCGAGATGCATCGTAATAAATGTCAAAGCTCTTGTGAATATCTAGCAGAGTGAGCATTGAAGCTTTGGTCAGGAGTTCTTTCAATACTTGAAAACTTTCTTCACACTCAGCTGACCATTTGAACTTCTTCTCCTTCTTCAAAAGCTCGGTCATAGGTTTTGCTATTTTGGAGAAGTTTTCAATGAACCGACGGTAATACCCCGCAAGTCCAAGAAAACTTTGGATGTCAGTGACATTCTTGGGCTGATTCCAGTTTAGTATATCTTGTACCTTACTTGGATCAGCAGTGATACCACCTTCGGATAACACATATCCCAAAAAGCTGACTTTCTTGAGCCAGAACTCACACTTGCTGAATTTTGCATACAGCCGATGCTTACAAAGTGTTTCCAACACAAGTCTCAAATACTGCTCATGCTCTTCATTAGACTTGGAATAGATGACGATATCGTCAATAAACATGACAACAAACTTGTCCAAATATTCCATGAACACTGAATTTATGAGGTTCATGAAATATGCCGGTGCATTTGTCAAGCCAAAGGACATGACAATGTACTCGTACAAACCATAGCGAGTAGAGAATGATGTCTTTGGAATGTCCTCAGGCCTGACCTTGATATGATGACAGCCTGATCGCAAATCAATCTTGGAGAATACTTGGGCTCCACCGCTTGGTCAAAAAATCATCAATGCGAGGAAGAGGATATTTGTTCTTGATAAAGGACTTCATTTAGCGTATTTATAGTCCACACACATCCGCAAAGTCTTGTCTTTCTTCTTGACAAAGATGGCCGGGCATCCCCAAGGCGAGGAGCTTGGTCGGATAAATCCCTTGTCAAGCAACTCTCCAAGTTGTTTCTTCATTTCTATCAACTCATTGGGAGGCATCCGATATGGTCTCCTTGATATTGGAGCAATACCGGGTACTAGTTTGATCGTGAACTCCATCTCGCGATCTGGGGGCATGCCTGGAAGGTCTTTAGGAAAGACATCTGGATACTCACAAACTACTGGTACCATCTCCAATGTAGGGGTGGTATCAACTTTCAAAGCATAAAGATGAGAACTGACTGTCTTGGAGTTGAAAATAACTTGTTTCCCATTTTCATTTGTAACAGAAATGGACCGCTAAGCACAATTAAGTTGCCCCTGATTCTTGGACAGCCAATCCATTCCCAAGTAACATCCAACCCTTCTGAGTCTATTACTATCAGATTTGCCAAAAATTTTACCTCTTGAATCTCTACTTTTATGTCCCGGCATATTTGATTAGTTCAAAAAACCAATCCCGGTGATTGAATAATATATGGTGGCTAAAGTGTATGCATAGCTAACTGATGAAGATCAACAAAATGCCTCTTGACAAAAGATGAGATGCTCCGGAATCAAATAAAACAGTAGATGGGCTGAAATTAACAAGAAGCATACCGAGGATCTACATCGTGCATCAATCGCCTCTTTTGCAAAGGATTTGGTTCACTCGACCTCGTTCGAGCCGGATCGGACTTGACAGCTCGCTTCGAGGTGGTGCGATGTAAAAGTGCGGGAGATGGCCGAACAGGAGGCAAACCATGTGCCTTTGCCAAGCACTGGTTAGCGAAATGTCCGGGACGTCCGTAGTGATAGCAAATCACACCTGGCTTAACATTGCTGACAATAGGGGGTTGATTCCCACTGACTCTAGGCTGCCCATTAGGTGGTGGAGGACGAGGTGCAAACACTGGCGGCCTCGGTGGAGTTGGAGTTTGAACTCGAGGAGGTTGAGACTGCCACATGTGTGGTCTTGGCAAACCGCCACTAGCTGAAATCTGCATGGCCCTCTTCCGCTTGCGCGCCTCCTCCAATGCTTTGCTCTTGCCTTCAACTATGATAGCCTTGTTGATAAGATTCTAAAACTTGCAAACATCATGAACTGCCAATGCCAGCTGCAGTTCCTCCGTCAGACCATTCATGAATCGACTCCGACGATGAAGGTCAGTAGCAACATCATCAAGAGCATGACGAGCCAGGAAGTTGAATTCATAAAGGTACTCTGTCGCGCTCTTTCGCCCTTGCTTAAGAGCGAAAAACTGTTGCTGCTTGATTATTATGAGTCCCTCCGGAATGTGTGCCTCACGGAAGGCTTCCTTGAACTCGTCCCAAGTCGGGACGTGTCCGGCAAGCTGGATGGCATAGAAATTGCCCCACTAGGCATTGGCTGCGCCATCCAATTGATAACTGGCAAAGAGAACATTCTCTCTCTCTCTCTCAGAACATTGAGCAATAAACATCTTCTTCTCTATAGCCCTAAGCTAGTCTTCTGTTTCCATAGGATCTTCGGAGCTGGAGAACACCGGTGGGTTGGTCCGCTGAAAATCAGCGAGCCCTCCCTATGCGCGATGACTCCCTGCCCCTCCAGATGACCCGGGAGTTGAAGTAGTGTTATGTGTGATTTGCTCCAGAATGCACGTTTGGTCCATACAATTGCGCTCTATCTACACGAGCACCTCAGCCATTGTGGGCGGCAGAGGAAGCTCTTCCTCATGCTGACCACCCTGATGCTCATGGCGATTAGAAGGCTCCGCCTGCTCTCCTCAAGCATAAAGATCATTGATAGAAGTGAAGCGGGATCTTGAGGGTGGGGATCCCTCTTCTTGCTATGCGCAAGAACGAGTAGTAGCTTCTGTCATACTGTTGCCATACAACTGTTAGCAATTCAACAAGGATACACCCGAACGAGCACAAATTAAAGTTTTGGACGGCAAAGGTAGTGTACTAAAGTTAGCATGCATAAAGATATGAAATGCGCAAAAATTATCACCAAAAGAGGACAAATCCATTAAACAGCAAAGTCTCGGCACAGTTATATCCATATACGTCTATAGACGAAATGCAACTAACCAAAACAACAGTCTTACAACATATCATACATAATTATACAAATGCTATCCTATTACATTTATTTAGGGACAGCTACTAGTTGATTTCAACTCTATTCCACGAGTCCTCAACATCCATACCCTAGACATAGTGATCTCGATTGAAGTTCACCGGGAACTCATCTAAAAGATGAGCTCCAGGCGATCCCATGTCTGTTGGGTCCAATGGACTAATGAGGCGCCTCGGAGAGCTTAGCAAAGGAACGTGACCTCTATGGGGTGTTGTCCGCTGTGCGCAAGGAAAACCTGCAGACATCTGGGCTTGGCGACGATGTCCATAAATAGGTACAAGCGATGCCACTTCCAGAAGTCGATAATCCGTGGTGTAGCAAAGAATGGGGGTCTCGTTGTCACCATAAAGCACGTTACGAGGAACACGATTCATGCTAACTCCGATCCTGAGGTACTCCTGGGCTTCCCTAAGACGGCGCCGGGTTTCCCACAACTCGTACATGTTGCAGCGATGGATTTGGTCCATGATATGAACCAACCTCGCCAACTGGCGTACTTGTGGGTCCTCTCCAAACTGGATCTCATCAAACGTGTTCACCTCTGCTCCAGGACATCGTTTCAGGAAGTGGTCATAGGGTGGCTGAGATAACTCCGTCAGATCATGACGAAGTTGGCTTATAGCCTCACTGGCCACTTCCTGAATAGCCATGGCTTCGGAGGTGGCATGTACTTGGATACAGTATGGAATGCTCCCCAGCACCTGTCTTGCAATAATATTGACTACAGCTCGATATTCCTCCATCCCGGGTCCTCGGTCCTGACGGTAGATAGCGTACTCCGGTTGGTAGGTGAAATTAGCCCACCACATCATTTCTCGCAGCAACGCTGGGTATCCATCCACTTCCTTAGCATGGGTCTCCTTAACCAAATACCACCCGCTCATCTAGAGACAAAAAGACAAGGTAAGTAAGCAATTTAGTTTGTAAATCCAACTGAAAGTTGGGGTAAGGAATGACACTAAGATGGACAAGAAATAAAAGACATCATAACTTAAATTTTCTGAAATTATTTTGTTATCTAGAAAATAATTTCACAGAAGATTTACTAATGCTAACGACTATACTATTTCTAACTCCATAACAAGATGGCTCGATATTAACGTCAGAGGACCCTTGAAATTGAATTCATTTCAAGTTAAAAGATTATACCAGAGGCGTAATTTTTAACAAGGAACGAGCCCAATTTCAAGTTCCCAGATATGTATCTCACATTAGTTCCCAAGATCAATGACTAATGTGCACATATTCTAAACAACATTGTACAAAGTCATACAAAGGCCATATATTTATAACAGTAATTTACAAGACCAAGGTTTTAGTACATAAGTTACATATGAGACCAACGATCAACTAAAAACAAAAGTCTGCAAATAAAACAAATGTAAACACCAAAAGATACCACCAAGTGTGCCCAACACCCGCAAGCAACTAAGTGGAGGAAGAAACAACCTCATTCGTTAGCATCGCCATAATCGACACTAATGGATGGATCGTAAGCATAATCGTCCTCACCTGCAACAGGTGGTTAATTCAACTGAGTACATAAGGTACTCGCAAGACTTACACAAACTAATAAAAGAAAGTGTTTAATAGAACCTAACCAAAGGATTAGAAAACATATATGTTAAAGGTTGTCCAAAGGAAGGTTGTAATGGTATTAGTTTTGCATTAAGCAACATGTTTTATTCCTATACTTTCTAATTTTTGCAAAAGACCATTTTGTCAACAAGTTTGGACCCCAAAAGACAACAAGTAATAATATTATAAACATAATGCCAAACATATCAAAGTGGTTGTCCACTTTGATAATTTAAGCCACATGGGCACCCATCCATGTCGACAACCAGTATTGCCCAATTCAATTTTTATTTCAGAGTCTAACGACGATGTCTATCCAAACCAAGTATTGTCTGTAACCGGGGACATGGCTATTTGAATAGTTTTAACCCTGTAGAGGTGTACATCTTTACCCGCACGACTTGACCAGCCCGTAAGCCTCCGGATAATGACACACTTCCTTGGTATGTCGGTCGGGTAGATCGAGATTTGATACTTTTTAGCAAGAACATCTTATTGAGTTGGAACACCCTTACGTGATGAATCCCGCTTAGTACAAACTACTAATAGAGCCTGCTAACTGGGACATGCAAGTTGTGTTGAGAATGCCGACCCAATGAACTAAAATTTAAAACTGTGCTCACTGCATATATTAAATTGCAATCGATCCCTATGAACATATGATCAAACACATATGTCCTCACACCACCGTGTTCCAATCCAATAAAATCCCCTACTTGACCAAACCATTTCCAATCCAACAGGTGGAAGTACGAGTAGTTCTTGGTATGATGTACCCAAAGTTCGGTTCTTAGTGATTCAGACAAGACTACCACATTACCCAAATCTTGTGCATGAAGGCACCATCACTATCAAGCACCTGTCTAGATCTAAACCATATTTTTAATAAGCAATTTTAGACTTAAACTTCAGTTTCAAGAATCTAAACAAAGAAACAAAATCTAAAATTTATTTAGTGTCCCCCATGATTGACAAGATAATCTTGTCAATCAAACTACCGGTCTACTGACTGGCATGGCTAAGCAATTACCTAAAGACCATATATTACATCACAAGATTTCTATCTTAAGCATAAGTGTATGAAATGATTAAGGATAAGCCACAATGACTAGGATATAACTAACTAGACTCACAAATTATTGATACACCAAAATAGCATACCTGCAATTATTATTGCATTTCAAAAATACTAATTACCAAAACTAGGATCAAAATGATGCAAGAGGATGCTTGCCTTGATTATATTTCACTTTCTCAATCTCAGGGTGTTCAGAAGTATATTCACTCAAGTCGGGCAAATCAAAATCTAAAAATAACAATAGCAAGTAAATATCGAGAAAAGTAGCAAAATACAAAAAATACTAAAAAAAGCATGATAAAATTACAGTAGGATGCTTATGATTTTAAGCAAATTTTAGTGAAAATTTTAGTTTATTTGGAGTTTATTTGGATTTGTTATGAATTTTACAAGGTTAAAGTCTTTAATGCATAATTAAATTAATTAACAGAAATTTCTGTAACAGGGCATGTGTAAAAGTTATTCCAGATTAAATCTCAGTAAAAATTAGAATTAACAAATTTTATTTCACTTGATTTGAGTTATAATGAATTACTTATGAAAATTTGAAGTTTAAACTATTTTCAAAGTAAAAGTAAATCAATTCAGGAATTAAAAATGTATTCAAAACATTTTATACATGGCTGGAGCTAGCCGCAGCCACTTACAGGTGGGCCCCGAGATCAAAATTTAGGAAATACGTTTTCTACTTTAAAAGGCGTACTTTTGACTTTCAACTGATAAGAATTACATTTCCCTTAACAAAAAGCGTATTGTCTAAACTTACGCAACCACTTAACCGGTCAAATGGGCCCACGTGTCAGCACCCCGGTGCGGAAACTAGGGTTTAAACACCCGAATTCCTATGCTTGGTCCCACGTGCCATAGAGACAAATAATGACATCAATTAAATCCTAATCATTTCCTTAACCAAAACGGCAACGGTTAGTGTTAATTGCCCGACCATGTTGTTGTCGGCCGGTCCAAAATAGAGCAATTTAGTGCCACACGCTTGGTCACGACTAGCCAAGTGGTCGCCCCTATTTCAAGCAAAACCAAAGGCCAAAATGGAATCGTAATGGTGTGGCGGTCCCGATGGTGGCTTGAATTTGACTTATGGTGAGTCCTAGCGGCGACTGACGAGAAGAAGTGGCGGCAAGATGCACGCATACAAGTGACTACATCGATTTGATGGCGATTAAGCAAATAAAAGTATTCTTATGCTACTAGGGGCATGAGGAAGCTACCGAGCCGAGAGGATGACCAAGATGCATCAAGCTCGCCGATGGCGTAGACCGGAAAAGTGGTAAAGAGGGCTCCACGTTGACACGATAACCTGAGCAAGGAAACAAATAATGGGTGGTCAGGATAGGTTGCTTAGACACATAAGATGATAACACTGGAAGGAATCGAGAGATAACCCACCAAGACGGAGATGGAGACGAAAGGGTTGATTTCGGCCAAAAAAAAGAGAAATTTCAAAATTCGACAATCCTGTTTGACAAATGGTAATATTAAGTAAGGGGTTTTACTCCTTAGAGCCTAGCACATGATGTGACACGAAGGGAACTAGAAAGAACTCACCGAACTCAAAGTTGGCGCGGGAATGACATTCGTTGCATGCTCCGAGCAATCAAAAGACAACTCCGCGGTCCTGAAGCTACAAACCAAATCAAGACCTCCAATTAACACGATGAATACAGCATGAGAATAGAAGAGTAAGGGCACAAAAATGAGAAGAAATGCCTTAGTGTGGATGAAGAAACGAGTGTTGCATCAATTTGGCCGAGAGAGTGGTGGAGCGGTTTTGATGGCCTTTCACCGCCTGTGATAGCTCGGCGTTGATACATGGCGGCAATAGAGTAAGTGACAAGCTTGGTGGCAAGCTGCATGGGCTTGCATGCACGGAGCAACTGCATGCAGCCCATCGCCGCCTCGCTGGCCACAGAGAGCGCCACGGCGCTAGAACGACATGGAGAAGACGAGGAGGAGAGACCAATCGTGTATACTACGGCGTCACGAGAGGAGTGAAGCTAAGACGGCTCGGAAGCGGCGCGGCGAACGGCTTGATCCAACCAAGTCAATTGGCACGGTCGCCATAAATGAAACAGCCGGACCGAGTCCGATTGGTTGACTTGATTAAATTCAAAACCTCTAGTTTGACCAAGGTGTTATAAATAGCAAATAACTTCATGAAAATATGAAATTTACAGAGATGTCTTTGGGATGATATAGATCCCATAAATTTTTTGAAAATTCACTGCTCATAATTTAATTACTTAATTAGATAGCCTTAACCTAATAGGTATAATTAGTGAATATAGGTTTTTCTTAAGGTCAAAAAGATCTCTAAAATTTTGACAAAATTATATTAATTCATGAAAAATAATGTAGTATTTGATTAAATTAATTTCCGTGGTTCATTATTAACATTGATTTACATTTTTTTTGGAGTTTCATTTCAAGTTTTACATTTGGTTTGAATTTGAGGTTTTCAATTTTTACAATTTATGCACATGCTTCAAAATAACAAATATGCTATGAAATGAATAATATTACTGCTTATTTAAAATGAGATATTATGTAAATCATGGATCCGTCTGCCGCAGAATCTGCTCGATCTCGTGATCAAACCGAACCACACGCCAGAAGGCCGCAGAAGACAAATGAAAAGTGTGCGTCTGCGTTCTAGTTCCAAACCCTCTCCGGTTCTAGTTCCTTATGAAACGCGATTTAAACCGCAATACCCACTCCCAAATCCCACAAAAGCCCCATCCCAATCCCATCCATGGCTTCCACCGCCGACGACGAGAAGCGCAAGGGCAAGAGCCCGATGTCCCCGGAGGAGGAGGTGGCGATGCTACCGCAGCCCGCCGCCGCCGCCGCGCGGCGGCGGCAAGCGAGGCAGAGGTGAAGCCCTCATCTTCTTCGTGGAGGGAAGGAGAGAAGCCGCCGCCGCTTTGGTGGCGGGGACGGCGTGGAGGTGCGGGTCTTGAGTCAGCGGGCGCGGCTGCCGCCGATGTTCGCCACATGATCGAGGACGATCGCACAAGGGCCCCATCCGCATCCCCGCGCTTCACGGGCGATGCTCGAGATGCTCGTTGAGTATCGCGAGAAGCACGCACCGCGACTACGACCCAGAGGCCTTCGAGCGCGAAGCGTACCCCTTCCCGCCCTTCCCCGCCGAGCTGCCCCCACCGCCTCCATCAAGCCCGCCACCCACGCTAACCTCGACGCCGATCCACACGGCCTCAAGGCTCAGGACAAGGAGTTCTCAACACAACAACTCCACCTCTTCGAGATCATCCTCGAAGCGTACTAAACCGATTCTTTCCCTTCTTGCTCTTCTTCCTTCCAAGAAACAACACGGTTTGGTATGTATAGTTTGTGAATTTGAGCAACCAGATATGTGCAATTTGGGGGTCATTTTGTGTTGTAACGACTGCTTTTGGGGACTTACCTCCTGTGCCCCCTTCTTTCTTTCTCTCCTCACCGCAAGACGCCGCCTGGTCAACCAGCCTTCAGCGCGCTTACCGCTCCCCGCTTGTTTCGCTTTGTCTTGTCGCCGCGACCAACCCCTGCCCTCTCCCGTCATCACCACAAAGGGTCACCGCCTTTACTGCCGCCAAGGCCAGGCCGTCTTGTCGCCGCCTCCGCCTCGCCCCTCGCCGCTTCCTGTTGCTGGCCAAGGCACACGACGCGACGCGCCGCGATCGCAGAAGCTGCCCCGAAGCCGCACGCTGTCGCAGCGCTTTTCCGACTCACAAGACGCTGCCCTGCTACACTCGGGATCAAGGCCCGCCCGGACCGACCTCTTCCTCCCGCCGCCATGGCTCCCTAGAAAGCCCTCCATCCCCATGCTTGAGCTCCCAGCCGCCCCGAGCTCCTAGAAGTTCTGCATCAGAGTCAGCTGCGCCCTCCTTGGCAGCGCCGCCTCCGGCCTCGCTGCTCCGGTGAGCCTCGCCGACAATCGCGCCACACGCATCCCCTGACGCCAGAAGCTAACCCCACCTCCTTCACCTTCGCTGCCGCCGAAAGCAGCCCCTTGTGTTTCTTCTTCTCCACCACGGAACGCTGTCGCCGCCCGTGTCCGCTTCTTCGAGCCGCCGACCACCTGGCCGCCTCGCTCACCAGACCGCCGGCAAGAAAGGCCCTCGCCGCGCTTCCCGTCGGCGCCAGGTGCGCCGAGAGCCGCCGCTTATCCGCACTGCCGCCCGCGCTGCCGCTCTCCCGAGCCGCCGCCGCTTCCTTGTGGCCGCCGCCCTCGGCCACCCAAGGCTGGCTTGCGTTCTTCGCCGCCTTGCTTCGCCAAGGCCGTCGTACCATGGTGTCCGCCGCCTGGTGCCTTACCCGCCGCCAAGGCCGCTCTCCCGAGCCGCCGCCTCACCTCCCCGCGCCCCGCCCTCCGGCGACCTCGCCGCCTGCCACCGCGGCCGCCTCGCCGCCACGCCGGCGCCGCCTCCACCGTGCTGGCGCCAGACGCCTCAGGTTCCTCTGTTTTGCCTGTGAAGCCAAGGGAGCAAAGCAAATGGGGATCAACTTGATGGAGGGCCCCACTTGTCATTTGCTTAAGTCCTCCCTCTCATTTACTGCCGTGTGGCCCCCCTCCCCATTTCCTGTGCTGTGGACCGGCGCCTTGAGCATATAAACCGGGCCCATGCACTGTGTCATGGACCACAATTTATTCCCCTCTTTTTCTAAGCCATTTAGTCTTTGAAAATTCATATATCATCCATTTTAACTCCAAAAATTATGAAATAAATTTCTAAAAAAATTGTTAAATCAAGATCTTGCTAATAGCATAGGACTTGATTAATTTGGAGTTTATTTATTGTTCCTTATTTATTTATTTGCTCTCTTTGCCGTTGTGTCTTTTTCCGGTATTCTCGCGCGATTAGGATTTGAAGACGCCACGACCTCGAATTGATCAAGACCAAGAGTACTAAGATCCCTAGCCTTTAACCAAGGCGAGTCAATACTTTGACCATTTTGATCCTACATTTTATGCAAATTATATTCGCTTAAATTAGCAAAATTGCATGCTTTATTTCTTTATCATATGTATGTTAAAGCTTAAGGTAGTTAAATTCTCACTTGTTGATTACTTAATTTAATATGCCATCCTTGATAAATTGAATCCATTAATCCTTGTCACCCTAGTAACTATATGGTAATACTAGTTATAGGTTGTACTTGCTTACATGCTAGTCTTGTTTAAGTACCGGATATTAAAATATCCCAATCATCATTTCCTCAAAACATAAAATGGTTTGGGTAGTCATTAGTGGTCCATTGGCTAAAAAGGTGTGGAAAATAAATTGGTTTTCCTCCTCAAAACCCTAATGCTAGCTTTATCTCGGGCGGATGGTGAGGTGGTGGGTGCTCGGGGAGCACATGGTTGGTTAGCTTATGTAAATGAACCGTCTAGATAACCCTAAGGACTTAATCTTGTCACGACCTCCCGTGTTAAACAAGTACAACCACAAGTCTCGCAAAATGCAACTTGGCTTAGTAAAGTTATTAAACCTTGAAGTCATCTCACCGAGGGGAACGAAGAACGCACAAGCGCGAGATACTCCGCTTGGAAGGACACCAAAAGGTGAAGTTACACCGCGCTTAGTCGTTAGAAGCCGGGCCACCAAGGCTTAGTCGCTGTGGTGAACATCCCGCACAACATGTGGGCGAAACCCGCATGGGTGGAATGACTAAGGGCGAGATAGCTAGAAAGGTTATCTGGATTTGCCGCCCAACTACATGACTACGGAATCATGTGGGGTAACGGGTAGACTATCTCTTGTGGGTAAAGTGTGCAACCTCTCGCAGAGTCTAAAACTGCTTAAACAGTATTGTGTTTACGGTCAAAGGCGGACATAGGAATCATAACTTGAGTTAGTTCTATTTCAAACAACTTTGTGGGTGGTATGGAAATGGTGGAAAGGCTCACCTAGCCCTGTTTTGGATTTTTGCCTGTGTCGCCGAGCTCTGGTGTGGATTTTGGAGGCCGCCCAATTAAAAGGATGCATTGGTAGAGTTTCCACGGATGGAACCTCTACTAAAATAATTATTGCACATGCTCTCTTTATAAAAATGCAATTTGTTAAAATGCTAAGTGATAGGACTTTGTAATTATGGTATTTGAAAACTCGCCAAGAAATAAAAGAACTTGAGCCATCCTTGTTAAGCCTTGCATGTATATAATTGCATTGTGTGTTGACTCATGAAAGCACGGTAGTAGTGCTCATTCTCGCTTCTCCCCCAACCCTTGAGATAATGAAGACGATGGAGACTACGCCTTCTACGACGGCCTAGGAGATGATGGACAAGGCTATGACGAGGAGTAGTATAGCTCAGAGTTTAGGTCTCGCCAGCCTAAGTAGACTCATATATCTTTCAGCATAACCGATATTATCCAACTCTTGGTTAATATCCGTCAGACACGGGTTACCCCGACCGCTTCGTGTGAGATGAGCCCTACTCGCCTTTTTGCTTCCATTGTAGTTTCCGTTGCTTTTATATGATGTAACCCATTTGGCCTGTTCGGCCTTTTTGTAAAACTCGACTTGTAATATTTAATATTTCAGTTCACGCTTGTATGAATGAATCAGCAATGTGTACTGTGAAGTGCTAGCTACTGATCCAGGGAATAGCACAGTGATTTCACAGAGGATTTGGATTCTCAAAATCCGGGTCCGACATGTGTGTATGTGTTGTTTTGTGCAGGCGGCGAACTACATGAACGTCGAGGACCTGCTGGACCTGGGCTGCAGGACGGTGGCGGACAAGATGAAGGGGAGGACGCCGGAGGAGATTCGTGACATCTTCGAGATCGAGAACGACTACACACCTGATCAGGAGGACGAGGTCAGGAAGGAGAACGCCTGGGCCTTTGAGGACTGACTTAATGTTGCCTTGGTTCATGGTGATGTTCTTGTTTCCGAGTAGAAAGCATTACCTTCAGTTCAGTTTGGTGTCGAGTAGGCCGATGGACAGATGAGTTGGTGAAAACCAAAGAATGTCGTGAATTTAGCACCGTATACTTCCAAGATTTGGTGTGAATTGTGGATGCCAGGATGGATGTTTCTATAGTGGTTCGTATCGGTAGAAGCTGGTATGTTGATTGCACATTGTGTTCAGTCAAGTTGATACTAGTTCGTACCTGGGAGAATTTGGCATGCTAATTGCAAATCTTGTTCAGTTACATTGTGTTGTTTGTGTTTGCATGCCTGTCCTTGCCTGCCTCTTTTCTGTGAATTGTGAATCGGTGATGTTGGGTTGCTTGATCAGTGTTTGCACACTGGCGAAAAGTATGGATATTTGTTCCTGCTGCTATTCTTGGGTCTGAGTAGAAATTGTGACCTCCAGTTTGATGATGTCTAGTAGGCAGGCTGATAGATAGATGAGTTAGTGAAAACTAAAGACTGCAGTATGAATTAGCTGGTATGCTGTAAGGTTTGGTGTGCTAGTAGAAATTGGTATGCTAGTTGCACATTTGCGTTCAGTTAATTATTAGTAGCTCGCATCCGAGAGAACTTGGATTCCTAATCGCACATCTTGTTCGGTTAATTATTTGCACGCTTGATGTCTTTGCTGTGAATGGCGATGTTGGGTTGCTTGATCAGTGTTTGATAGTTGATACACTGGCGACAAGCGGTGATAAAATAGTTCGAGCAAAACCTTGGCACTGTTCTATCTACTTCATATCATCTTGTGGGCACGTATATGATTTACATATACAATATGCTTGTTGCTTGGGCACGAGCTGCCTACGACAACTTGCAACAGATGCATAGAAAATTCAGCAGATACTGAGATACATGTGATGTCTTTCTATTGTGAATACTTGCAGAGGCATATGGCATTAAGAATTCTAATTCTTTTGTGCCATGTAGAGCAAGTGAAAATCAAGCTTGTAGTTGCAGCAAAATGCCGCAAAAGAAAAGCAATTACATGAAGCAATCCCACACTTCAGTGTGAATTTCCAAGACTATAAATCAAGCATGTTTATTAGCTGTGAGCCATATCAGGGCAGAGCTGTCAAAGAAGCGACCAAACAAGAACGGTTAGAAGTTGCAAGGGAAGAAGAAAACAAAAGCTCTAGGCAATCTCCAATGCTGCAATGCAAGGAGGGAGATCGTACATCACATGAACCACGACGACCGCAGGACCAGCGCCGGAGTCCGCTTCGCCCCCTCCATGACATACACGAGGCCCGGCTGCAGCTTCGCACCCTTGCCGAGGTTAAAGCTGAGGAACCCTTCCAGGTGTTGGTGGTGCTTCTCCCGCGTCGACGTGCCGCCCATCCTCACGCCCCACCCGAGCTCATGCTCCGGGGTGTCGGACAAGCAGAAGCCCCAGTGCACCGCCCCATGGTTGGGCCTCTCCATCTGAACCCACCCTTCTGCTTTCATGGTCTCGTACATTTCACAGTCCAGCATCACCGCCATCGATTTCGGTGACCAGGATTCGAGTCCCGTGGCTGCGGCTGGCGCAGGGGAAGGAGGCCCGTGCACCGTCAGGTCCATCACCGTCGATCCTATTGGCACCATGGGAGTAAGGGGAGCAGGAGGGGCAGGGAGTTGTACCGGTACGCTCGATTCCTGATGCGGTGCCGGAGGAGGAGGAGTAGGAGGAGGCGTGTATTTTCGCGGTTTCAGGATGCCAAATGGAACGGCAAGCGTTCCAAGATTGTTGAACCGGGATGACGATGGGCAGATCTGCCAGAGGCCTGACAAGCTGAGCTTGACATCGTCGGCCGGTTCATAGGACACCTGCCCAAATGTGGTCATGCGGTTGGCTACCCCATGATCACTGTCTTGTGCTCCTGAACCATATATTAGCTCGGCTATGGATGCGGTGAATTTGGATCTCTTGATGCTCAAACCGGCAGCACAGTTGTGATGTTCAGAAAACGAAGGTGGCCCGTCGAAAGAGGCTTGGCTCCGGAGATTCTGCCGACAATTTCATCAGATAAGCTCGCCGTTATACGGTTATAGTCCGACAACTATAACATTTTTCGCGTCAACTTAAATGATTCCAGCAGAAGTCAGGGACACATTACCTGAACTGCTTGAATCATGCAAGAAGTTGTTGCACTGAGCTCCAAATGGAATCAGGGTCATCGACAACCAGTCGTTGATGTGGGTGCAGTACTGCATTCTAGTCAGCTCCAGGGACCTCCCGGTCGCCTCCCCGAGATGAGCACCTGCCTCAAACCTGGTCGAGAGCTCTGCTGCAATGGTGTCTTCGCCCCTGGTCTTTGACTCGAAGACGAACCTCGAGCTGAGGCCCGTCCTGATCCCCGCCTTGTCGAGGATTTGTCTCGCTTGTTCGAACTCGTTATCGTCGACGAGAAACAATGCCCCGACCGCATCGAGCGAGACCTTCACCCGGATAGGAAGATCCGGGAAATGGAATTCCTTGCCGCTTTTGTACATGGAAAGGATGTGCTCTATTTGTTCATGTTTATCCAGGAGCTTCATGACATCAGGAAATGTTTCATGCTGCAAGTGCTTCATGATGTCAGCCTGCAGCCAAGCGTGTCGTTGAGACCAGCAGGACTGGTTGATGATGTTGGTGAATGATAGTGCGAAACTATGGAGTAATGAATCATTATCCATGGATCCACACAAGACGCAACAAAATTCATTCAAACCGTTGAGGGATTTTACCCATTCTTGGTTGGATTCAGAGTCCAACAAATGTGCACGAACCATGCATGTAGAAAACTGTCACGCGATCCGGGAAAAAAGAGGTGAAATATATTTATGGTAGTACATGTACAGGTTACTTTTCCGTTTAGTTTGTAATCAGCAATTCACTGGGTAGGAGCAGAATTGGTCAGTCGGTATTCCAAAATTTTTAAAGTCACAACTCCTAGTGGGAGCTAGTGTCTTATGTTGGTTTATGTGGTTATGCCGGAATGAGGTTGTTTTTGACAAAACAAATATCACTAACCCCTTGCAGGTTATCTTTTCGAGTGGGCACTAGCTAAGGATTTAGGCAAATCTACAGCCATCGACCTAGAAGGAGGCTATGTGAGCTGGAAGCGTCAGATTGGAGTTTGTGGCGAGACAAATATTAAACTTTCATGGGTGGCGGCTTACTCACAAGATTAGTACCTTAAACGTTTAAATAAATTAAACTGTGTGTATCCTTGATACAGAGACCGAGAGAGCTTTCGTTCTTCCATTATCTAAAAAAAAGGAGCAGAATATGGATGCTAAAGCTTCAGACATAACAATGAAACAAAATTCTACTGAAAGCATGTGAAGAAATTAAACGGGGTGAATAGCAGAGTGCAAATTTAACGAGAAGACGACGCGGTGCTGTCTGCTTCGCCTGAGGCGCTACGTCGATCGAGCACGTCACCGCCGCCGGCGGCGACTACTACATGCATGTTACAAGAAAAAGGGGGCCGAGAACAAATCGTACAGGCCGGTTGTGGTGCTGTTGCTGCTGCTGCGGCCGAGGAGGAGTCGGGAGGCCGGACTTGCCCCGGAAGGCGCCGCGGATGAACGCCTCGCCGGACCTGAGCAGACCGCGGACATTGTCAGCGACGGTGGGACTCGGCTTGGGCCTGACCTCCGTCATCGGCGGAGGCGCCACGGGCGAGGGCGCCGGCTCCGGCGGCGGCAGCGCAGGGTCGGAGGGTGAGGAGGAGGAAGCCATGGCGCGGCGACAAGTGGATAGCCGCTCGAAGAAACCAAGTGGCGCGTCAGGCAGCCTGCTTCTTCTTGGTTCGAAGAAGGCGAGCTCGGGACAGCGTTGCCGCCTTTTTTCTTTCCTTCACGGCGCTTTATTCTCGTAACCTCGTTTACCTTTCCCTTTTTCGGATTTTGCTTTCGCTTTTCCTTTGCGTTTTTTGATTTTTCTCTACCTTGTCCTGTCTGTGTGTGTTTGTGCCGTACGGACCATGGAAAAACTTTGTCCTGTCTGTGTGTGTTTGTGCCTGAGACTGACCATGGAAAAACGAAGTTCTTTTTCTTCAGGAGGAACGGAAGGGACTGTGGAGCGAGCGAGGAATACTGTGTGTGTTCCAAGGAAATTTTGTTCAGGCTTGGATTCGGTACCAGATAACCCTCTTTACTCTTAGCCTATTTGCACTGGCTTCGCATCATATTGGAGAAGATGTGATCGTGAGAGTTTGAGCTGTGAGCACCCATCTGTCTGTCTTTGCATCAAACTTATCAACATGATTTCGGGTACCGACCGGTATGTTCGTCATGTACAATTCCGTAACATAAAATGGTACAGTGTAGTTTTGCGTTCCATACCAGACAATACCGCCCAAAACAGCTCAATATCGGTCAATACCGGTCGTACTAGCTCGACATCGCATTATCGCTTCGATACCGACAATACCGCTATATCGATGGAATTAATAATACCATCTATTGAACTTAGTGAAGTATATGCTATATTTAATCCTACTATTTTGTATTTTGAGTAATATTACAAGTGAAATTTAGTGTATATACAATACAAGTAAACATATGTATGTTTATTGACGAGGATTAAAATCTCTATGTATTACTTTAATATATAATTAAAGACTATGTGTCTGAAGGGATATGGGTAGGCTACGCTAACTGATAATCCAAAAATTCTATCACGTAAACCAGGATGCCATGCAAGCAAGAGATCATATATTGTTACCAACAGACACGTAGTGCAGCAGAAGAAAAGTTGGAGCAGCTTGGTCCAACGAAGAACGCGTAGATATAATGGTTGTAGTCGATCGTCTTACGCCGAGTATGTCGATGCAGTGGTCGTAGTCGATCGTCTCCTCCAACAACCTCTGCAGTTCCTTGTGAAGATCGCGGATCGTCCTCAAGCGCAACAACAACCGCAGTAGTGCCTCTACGGCATCTACACGTCCAGGGAAGAAACTCTGATGAGGGCATCCCTACAACACCTTCTTCTCCTACACCTAATGCTCATGATATACGCCTCGAGTTGCCGACAGGACCAATAACAAGAGCACGATCCAAGAAACTACAATCTCAGGTAAACTTGCTCCTTAATGAATATGTCATTGATTTTAATGAGAATTTTATATTACCTAAAAATAATGTTTTGCTTGTGCTCAGGTTTGAAGATTCAGTGATGGACGGAGATCAAGGATATGCGACCGTCATCCAAGGAAGACCACGTTTATGCAAAAGAATAGAACACAAGTTATTGCTTGTTCTTTCATAACAGAGTTCATGCGAGGACTTCTGAGAGAGAATTAGGCGATCAATTGTTCGTTCTGCATTTTTAAGGTCAAGTTTGCTTTTCCGCTGGGAATTGAGGGCTTGGCGATCTCCGCTCGTGGTCTAGCGGCGATCATCCCGGTGCGTGTTGGCGAATATCCATAGAGCTGCAAGTCCGTGCACTGGCGCATGGTGTACAACTGAGCGATGTTCGTTGTCAAGCGCTATTTATCTATGGTTCCACTCGAGAAGATAGGGCCCCCCGTATCATCGTGGTATCAGATTCCAGGCTCTCGGTAGAATCTCTTTTTACCCATATTTTAGTAGATTTTTTTTTCAGTCATATACACCGAAAAAGCCACAAAAAAAATATTGTCTTCCGCTGTAGTTTAATTCAGTATTTTTTAGTACGTTTTGTTAGGTCTTAATCCACTCGTTCATCGTGTTTAGTTGCTGGTCGTGTTCCGTTCGCGTCTCTTTTTGTTCCCCTCCCACAAAATACTTGTGCCCGTTCTTGTTTCCTGTTTTTGTGTAACTAAACATCGCTTATATCAGTAGATTGCACGTTGTTTTCTATATGAACCCATCTATCTGTTCGCGAACCTTTCATACCTATTGAGACTAGCTCGTTGTTGTGCTCGAGGGACTGCTCCTAGGAATTTTTTTTGGACGCCAAGTTTTTGCGTGTGTACTGTTCACATTATAGTGCACTGTTCACGTAGTTGTGCACTGTTCACGTGTGAGTCACTGTTCATGTGCGCGCGTGAGATAAAAAAAACAGCAGCCGAAACTACTAATCAGCCCTGTTGCTTAGTAGTAGTTGGTCAAAAAAAAGCCTACTAATTTGGCCGTGTAAGAAAAGGACCGTTGTGTGATTAGTGCTCGGCGGCTGAAAAAAAAGAAAAAAAACAGAGAGCAAAAAAAAAAAATAGAGAGCAAAAAAAAACATAGAGTGCAAAAAAAAAAAAACACGGCACAAGTTTCGACCATAGTGTTATTTTCTCTTGTTAGAGTGCATCCACTGTTGTTCGCGTACCATAATTTGAGCAATCTTGTGCCCTCATATCCAAATTCGTCTCTCCTTGAACTGTTGCAATACGAGCGTTCGCATCCATCCGAATTTGTTCGTGTTATCGCTCATTCCTTTGATTGCAATAGTCCCATTATCATTGTGCGTGTGTTGCTGTCTACTCCTCACTTATATTTATCGATCAGCAATTAGGCACTGTAAGTCTCATTTGGATTACTACCTAGCTCGACAATCTTTAAATTCTGAATTGTTAGGATTCCTCATCTAGCTCCACCTAAAACATCCGTGTCAAGTATTGGCCGTCGTTTTGGTATTCGCTCGCGACAACTGGGTTGGTCGCTCGCTGCAACGAGCGTAAGTTTTGCTACTCTTAATTTACTTCGTAACGGTGCAACTTGCTTTGTTTCGCAGCGATGAGTTGAGAGATTTCCACTTATTTTCCACATATATTGTCACTTGGTATTTTTGCTATCAGAACCATGTCGAAGTGAGGGACAAGGATCCGGACGGTAACCTTATCGATCCGATCACAAAGATGCACTACCATACACTTCGTGCCACGCTCGAGACGAGTTCCGGCCGAGGTCGACACGGTCTTGTGGCGACCTCGGCAGCGTATAAAACAACTTGATGGTCTGGGTCGACTTCCAAAAGCTGTCCGTGACCATTGACGACAACCACAAGGTATCGCCGATGCAATTGCCAATCTCACCGCCGATGCGTACTGGGTACACGTGGCGATGCGGGGAGTGTTCACCTCCCGTACGAGCCGCGCGACGAGACAGATGTGGAAGCTGCCGCTAGACGACAGCGCGAGGATGAACCACGCCAACGACAATTTAACGAACAAGCGCCAGTCTGGCGCTGAAAGCAATGCCGTGTTGTTGTTGCTGAGGTTGCGGCGTGTCCCCCTGCACAAGGGCGCGGCTGTGGCATTGGCGTAAGAGGAGGCGGTGCACACCTGGATGCCCACGATGGTATCCACGATGGCGCCTATCTTGCATGGGAGCTGAAAGTTGATAAGCTGTTTCGCATGAACCGCTATTCTGATCAGCGCAAGTTGGATCTTGCCGTTCTTTGCTTTGGGCGGATATGCGCTACATGGTGAGAGCGCTATGTGCAACAAACAGTATGGAGCGACATGAGCCACGGTTGTTACATGGGACGAAATAAGCGACGGATGCGCTGCGCTTTGTACCTACACATTACAAGCGCCACTACATGAGAAGTCGATTGATTGCGACAGGGTTGAAATCGGTTGATGAGTATTATAAAGAGATGGAGCAGATTATCATACATGCCGATGTGCGCGAGAATAAGGAACAAGCGATGGATCGCTTTCTTGCTGTAATGAATTATGCTATTCGGCGGATCGTTCATCATCAATACAACAACATGGTTGAGTTGATGCATCAGGCACGTGAGGCCGAGAAACAGTGATTGAAGATGCTAAGTATCTTTGCGCGGCAACGTTATTCGGCGAGCACAAGACCTCCAGACAAAGACGGACAGCTAGGCAAACCCGCTCCATCAGGGGGCAATTCTGCCATGCGTAGTTCAACACACAAGAAGACAGATAGTACACCTCCATCGGCACGCCGACCACCGGCGCCCGCTGCTAGCGCGGCATCCTCGATGGGTTCTAAAGGCCGGTCACGTGATCTGACATGCTACAAGTGTAAGGGAGTTGGTCATTTTCAGAAAGATTACCCAAATAATAAAGTTATGATACTTACTGATGATGGGTATATTTCAGCTAGTGATGAGGACGATACTACTCCGTTTGCTGATTTTGCAGAAGATCCCACAGAGGATGAGAGAATGGATTGTAGGCCGGGGTCTCTAGATGGAGAGCATATGCTAGTGTGCACACCTCGTGTACTTAGCGTGTCACAGAGTCAGTTCACCGCACAACGGTGCAATTTGTTTCAGTCATGGGCGACAGTGGGTGGTAAAGTGTGCAAAGTTATAATTGATGGAGGAAGTTGTCATAATTTGGCCAGCAAGGAGATGTGCACAAAATTGGACTTAAAATATTTACGTGATCCTCATCCTTATCATGTGCGATGGTTGAGCGATGTGGAGAGGCGAAGTCATCATATGGCGAAGGTGCACTTCAAGATTGGCAAGTATGAGGATACCATTGTTTGCGATGTGGTGCCCATGTCGGTTTGTCACTTGTCGTTGGGCGCCCATGGCGCTTTTGATCGGCATGTTTATCATGATGGGCATACAAACCGCTACAAGTTTAAGTGGAGCGGCAAAGATGTGATTTTGTATCCACTTACAACCGACAGAGATAGTCAATGCTGATAAGAAGAAAGTTGAGGTGAAAATTGAAAGTACACCAAATAGAGAGATTCCACCTTCGGTGAGTGAGAGCCACAAGCCAAAATTGAGCGGTAACAAGAAAAGTGAGGGAGAGAAAGATTTAGTAATACTAGCCACCAAATCAGAGATGAGAGCTTTTTGTGAGAATTCTAATTTAGTGCACTTTGTACTCCTGTACAAAGATGCATTGCTTTCTACTGACGACTTGAGATCTCTTCCTAGTAGTATCTCTCATGTTTTGCGAGTTCAAATGACGCTTTCAGAGAAGGTGCCCGCTGGTTTGCCACCAATCCGCGGGATAGAGCATCAAATTGATTTGATTCCGGGAGTGACACTACCAAACCGACCACCGTACCGCACCAACCCCGAGGAAACAAAGGAAATCCAGAAACAAGTACAAGAGCTTCTCGACAAAGGGTACGTACGCGAAAGTTTAAGCCCTTGTGTTGTTTCTGTTATTTTAGTTCCTAAGAAAGATGGTACTTGGCGCATGTGCATAGATTGTAGAGCGATTAATAATATCACTATTCGATATCGTCATCCTATACCTCGCTTAGATGATATGTTAGACGGATTGAGTGGTGCTATTATTTTCTCTAAAATTGATTTATGAGTGGGTATCATCAAATTAGGATGAAAGAAGGGATGAGTGGAAAACTGCTTTTAAAACGAAATTTGGTTTGTATGAGTGGTTAGTCATGCCGTTTGGGTTAACAAATGCACCTAGTACATTCATGCGATTGATGAATCATGTTTTGAGGTATTTTATTGGGAGATTTGTGGTCGTGTATTTTGATGATATCTTGATTTACTGACCATAATGAATCTGATCATATTGACCACATTAGACAAGTGCTATGTGTTTTACGCGATGCTAGGTTGTTTGGGAACTTAGTGAAGTGCACTTTTGGCAAAGATCGTGTAATATTTTTGGGCTATGTGGTTTCGGCACAGGGAGTAGAGGTAGATGAGTCTAAAATTGAAGCAATTAAAAATTGGCCTACTCCTATGAATGTTAGTCAAATTAGGAGCTTTCATGGTCTTGCTGGTTTTTATCGGCGTTTTGTTAAGGATTTTAGCACCATCGCTGCCCCATTGAATGAATTAACAAAAAAATGTGTTGAGTTTACATGGGGTGTGGCACAGCAAGCTGCATTTGATGACTTGAAAAAGCGTTTAACTGAGGCACCGTTACTTGTTTTACCTGATTTCACTAAGAATTTTGAAATTGAATGTGACACTAGTGGAATTGGTATTGGTGGTGTTTTGATGCAAGAGGGAAGACTAGTTGCTTATTTTAGCGAGAAACTCAAAGGTGCACAATTGAATTATCCAGTTTATGATAAGGAGCTGTATGCTTTAGTGCGAGTTTTAGAAATTTGGCAACATTATTTATGGCCTAAGGAATTCATAATACATTCTGATCATGAGGCTTTAAAATATTTGCAAGGCCAAACTAAGTTGAACCGTCGACATGCTAAATGGGTGGAATTTATTGAGTCGTTTCCTTACATTGTGAAATACAAGAAGGGAAAGGAAAACGTGGTTGCTGATGCTCTTTCTAGGAAAAGTGTGCTTTTAAATCGCTTAGATGTGCAAGTTCCTGGTTTAGAGAGTTTGCGTGATTTATATGCTAATGACCATGATTTCTCTTCACCTTATGCGCATTGCAAAGATGGGAAAGGCTGGGACAAATTTCATATTCATGATGGATTTTTATTTCGTGCTAACAAACTATGCGTTCCAGAATCGTCCGTGCATTTGTTATTATTGCAGGAATCTCATGCAGATGGATTGATGGGATATTTTGGACGTGAGAAGACGTTGTCTGTGCTGAGCGATCACTTTTATTGGCCTAAGATGGGGCGTGATGTGGATAGATATGTACAACGGTGCATAACTTGTCACAAGGCGAAATCGAAGTTGCATCCACATGGTTTGTATACTTCTCTTCCAGTTCCTAATGCACCATGGGAAGATATTAGTATGGACTTTGTTTTAGGACTACCTAGGACTAAGAGGGGGAGAGATTCTGTTTTTGTCATTGTGGATCGATTTTCGAAGATGGCACACTTTATTCCGTACCACAAGAGCGATTTATCGTCACATGTTGCCGATTTATTTTTCAGGAGATAGTGCGGTTGCATGGCGTACCCAGGGCCATTGTCTCGGATCGCGACGTCAAATTCATGAGTTATTTCTGGAAGACACTTTGGGGGAAGCTAGGGACAAGATTGTTATTTAGCACAACTTGTTATCCCCAAACTGATGGTCAAACAGAGGTGGTGAACCGCACACTTTCGATGCTGCTAAGGACCATGATCAAGAAAAATATCAAGGAGTGGGAGGACTGTTTGCCACATGTGGAGTTCGCCTACAACAGAGCTGTCCACTCTACTACATAGATGTGCCCATTTGAGGTGGTGTATGGTTTCAAGCCTATTACGCCACTTGATTTGCTGCCGCTTCCAAGTCAACAACGAACAAATATTGAGGCGTCAAAGAGGGCTGAATATGCGAAGAAATTGCACATCAAGGTGAAAGAAGAAATTGAGCGCAAGGCGAAGTACTATGCTGACAAGGCGAACAAGAAAAGAAAGAAGATGATTTTTTCAGCCAGGCGATTTAGTTTGGTTACACTACCGCAAGGATCGCTTTCTAGATCGACGTAAATCGAAGTTGCTGCCACGAGGAGACGGACCTTTCAAAGTGCTTGAGCGGATTAATGATAATACATACAAAATCGAGCTTCCAGGAGATGACTACGGTGTGAGCTCGACATTCAACGTTGCTGATTTATCGCCGTTCTTCGGTACTAATGATCTAGCGTCGAGGACGACGCCTTTTCAAGAGGGGGAGGATGATGAGGGCTTCCCTACAAAACCTTCTTCTCCTCCACCTAATGCTCATGATATACGCCTCGAGTTTCCGACAGGACCAATAACAAGAGCACGTGCCAAGAAACTACAATCTCAGGTGAACTTGCTCCTTAATGAATATGTCATTGATTTTAATGAGAATTTTATACTACCTAAAAACAATGTTTTGCTTGTGCTCAGGTTTGAAGATTCAACGATGGACGGAGATCAAGGATATGCAGCCGTCATCCAAGGAAGACCACGTTTATGCAAAAGAATAGAACACAAGTTATTGCTTGTTCTTTCATAACAGAGTTCATGCGAGGACTTCTGAGAGAGAATTAGGCGATCAATTGTTCGTTCTGCATTTTTAAGGTCAAGTTTGCTTTTCCATTTGGGAATTGAGGGCTTGGCGATCTCCGCTCGTGGTCTAGCGGCGATCATCCCGGTGCGTGTTGGCGAATATCCATAGTGCTACAAGTCTGTGCACTGGAGCGTGGTGTACATCTGAGCAGTGTTCGTCGTCAAGCGCTATTTATCTATGGTTCTACTCGAGAAGATAGGGCCCCCTGGTATCAAATTCCGTACGCCGGTGTGCTAGGACCAAGTCGCACGGGAAGGCTATCTCAGAAAGATGGCGGCTAGAGTTTTGGTGGAACAACTCACGTCTATCGCCCCTGTCTTGTCACCTCCCAACAGCCTCAAGCATCTCCTTATATAGTGTTCGTGACGGATCCTATCCGAACATGTTTGACGAATCGTATCCGTACTGGTTTGTTCCAACACGTTAAGTGTGTGACCCGTTAGGTTCATGCGTAATCGGCTGTGACTCAGAAACTCCTTTCGATCACGAGTCGTCAGCGGCTCCTAATAGAACATAACGATTCCCGAATATACACGAATTATATCGAACAAACTTTAATACAATATGATCTACGACCAGGTCCACATCACTAACGACCAGCTCGTATCTCTATACGACTAGTTCATATTTGGTTTCAACCACTTAGTGATCATGTTTGACCAGCCTACGATCAGCTCGTATCTCCGTACGACTAGTCCGAATCTAATCGAACTGAAAGACCTTCTCATATATTCTCCCTTTGCCTCACGATATCTAGTTGAACTCCAGGTGAGATGTTATGTCATCCATGGACTGTTCAATACTTTCTCGATCAAGTGTCGAATAACTTAACGTGGTCAAACATTTCGACCACTAGTGGCATGGCCATGCACTTTCTTTATCCGATCACATCGAGTGGCCCAGAGATATTTCTCCTGTTATGTTAGGAGGGACAAATCCCATATCCGACCAGTCACATTCCTCCGCATGTTTCATAGCATACCCGAAAACTACCTTTATAACTACCCAGTTACGGAGTAGCGTTTGGCAGCCCCAAAGTGTACTCTTACATATGTAGGAAACCATGTTGATCTCAAGTCTAAGGATTATACATCATCATTGCTTGAGACCAACTGACGACATATAAAATCATAACAATCTCAACAGTGTCTCAAGGTGGGTCAATCCAACCCCATGTTCTCTAACATGTGCTCACATTATTGATTCGATATCCCTATATCCATGACTGGTGAAACATGGTCATCAATCAATACATGTGCTAGTCGATAGGATCACTAGTGTTCCGACCAGTGACATCCGACTAGGGATACTTTTAGAATGACATCATATAAGTTAAAAGAGCTTCACCAACAAGTCACATACTTGTCAATCTTATAACCAATGATTCATCCAAGGAACAGAATAACATTTATTCAGTAACTCATAAACATAGATGTGATACAATCATCTCTATGATTGCCTCTAGCATATCACCAACCGTGTCTTCGTGGTCGTAACCTCTAAGGCTAACAACCCTATGGTCGTAAGGATTCCAGAGGTTACATCGTGAGTACCCTGGTCGGACAAGGTCTTGTACCTTATCCCCGACCAGATGACTGCTCGTAGAAGCTTTGAACTAGCACTTAGACCCGATTCGAAGTATATTCCTACCGTGTGATGAATAGAACATATGTCATATTTGTTTCATACAACATGACGTTACACAGTCCTAAGTCACTAACAATAACCATCATATGGTTATGTCTTCCGCTGACAGCAACTGCTCGACAGTTGGTATTTCACCAACTGCCACCGTTTCTCCGACCAAACGCGACACTTCCAAAAAGCGCCTCTTCAAGGAGTAACTATCACTGCTTTGTCAGTTATTTAAGGGAGGATCAAGAGGCAATTAAGGCATTGGAGATTCGACATCAGCAACACAACCCAGATCAAATTCAATTCGGGAGATCAACAAACGATTGGATTTCATCTGAAGCAATAGCATAGCAATTAATACACTCTGTGTACTCAGAGATAGTCCATTGCATTGTCAAGGGCACCCTGTAATAGCCATTTTATTGCAATAAAGAGCAATCATCATTCTCTTCCAAGAAGTCTTTGCTATTTTCCTCTATTTTATTTCGTAAGATCGGCGACTCGATTGTCGACATTTATAAATATATTATTATATTAAACTCTGAAACGATACATTGCTATACCCCGGTACCAAAATGTACTATTCTAAAAGCCAAACCGGTATGGTCTCCAGAATAGTATTGACAAGTATGCTTTGCATCCCTATAGGACAAAACAAAGCAATCCCAGCAGCACAGGACGAAAGTAAATTATGCTGTTTGCAATTTTTTTCACTTTCCAGAGCAAAGCATTCCTCGTGCCAAGGAAGACTGTGATAGATTAAAACGTCCAAGCAAGTTCCAATTGGCCACGATTAGCAACCTAATTTGTGCTGACAAACGACAGCACCGGACGGGGAAGAGAAAGTCGGCGAGTGACAGACATATATTCTAAAGCAGCTTCAGACTGCATCAGCCATCGTCAGGCCGACACCACGCCGACACCGACACGGAGATAGCAGATAGTACGTGTTGCGGCCGTACGTGCCGGAGAGAGGGTTGTTCGCGCGCCGTCGCAGCTCGTGATTCGTGCCGGAGGATGCTGGTTTTCCCCGGCCCGTCTTGGTGCGGCCCAATATGGCCAGGTTTTGTCCGATTAAACCCTAAAGCCTGACCCGTTGCCGCTGGTGAAGACGTCGTCACCGGGGAAGAGCTCGCGCAGCGCCCGGTAGAATGTTGTTTTCTCCGTAAATCAAGGTGTTTTTCTTATCGTTTATGTGCATAGAATGCTGTTGCTAAGTGATAGTCATGTGATCTAGCACACTTCCTTTTTCAGTTTTTTGCTTACACCGGCTAAACGATCGTGAATGCGTTGTCCCGTACTCCCTCCCGTTATCAAATGGACGTTGTTCTAAAACTCATGCAACCAGACTCTTAATATTTTGACCAACAATAAACACAAAGCTGTCTAGATTTGTCACATCTCACGTGGAAAAGTGGTATAAGTATATTTGCAGTTAAAAACAACAGTAAATTGCATCGTTTGTCACTAAACTTGTGTAAGTGATTTATTTAGGTCACCAATCTCCTAATTTATATGTCTAAGTCACTAATCTGGATTAAGTGGGTCATCAACACCACCGCCGATGCCAACTCGGAACAAATGGTGACCTGGCCGCTCTCCCACACCATTCGTTCTAAGGTGGCATCGCAGTGGTGTTGATGACCCACTTAATTCGAATTAGTGATATAGACGTGCAAATTAGAAAATCGGTGACCTCTAAATGAACCGCCTAAACAAGTTTAGTGACCCATAGCGTAATTTACTCTAAAAACAATGGCGTCTTCATTATATTTGTAGCAAATCTTAGTAACATGCATTTTCAAGAAAATACTTAGGGCGTGTACAATAATGTAGGCAACGGCTGTCTATAAAGTCCTAGTCATCCAGGGGCAGACCCAGGACAAAAACTGAGTGGATGCACTATGTATACAGAGTTAAGTTACATAGTAGAAAATCTAAAAAACATCATATGCCAATGTACTAGTTTTGGGCCAATAAGAACACCAACAGTGGGAATTAGTTTAATACCATTGCAAGTCAAAATTGAATGGGGCCTAAGCCCCACTCATCCCTACATGGGTTTGCCCCTGTAATCATCTACACTAAAGACAATCCATACAATACTTTGTTTCTAAGTTGCCTACATATCCGTCTATTAAGTGCATCCATACAACAACAACAAAAACACGTGGAGTATAGATGACATCCATACAACAATTTTTTTAAAAAATAATATTTTTAAAGATAATTACAAAATAAATAGTCGTCCCCAAAAATTACAAAAATATGTCCTGTTGCGGAACCTATCACCAATTGAACTGGCGACAGGGACCCTCTCGCGCCCCCTGTCACCGGTCCAAGTACCTATTGCCAGTTCAACTGGTGACAGGTTACCCATCGCCATTTGAAACGACGACAGATACCTATCGCCAGTTCAACTGGCGATAGGTACCTGAAACCCTAATATGATTTGTCTACTTATGATTTTCATAGATTTTGAATGGTACAAAATCTGTTAGACTCGCAATAACATTTTGTGACCGTCGTATGTTGTTCTAGTGTGGTGAATTTTTGAAGAATTTTGTGAGAACGATTGTGGTATCAATGATTCGTAAGTAGGAAGGTAAGTGATATTGCAATGGGCTCGGGAATTCATACACTTGCTCATGTACATGCACAGCATATTATTGCTACATGTTGCCATTTCAACTGGCGATGGGGAGATGTTGTCAGTTGAACTGGTGACAGGACCCTATGCTGGTTGGTGTGTTTGTTATTTTCGTAGATTCGAAACAGTACGAAATATGTTAGCAATGCGTCAGCTAGAAGGTAAGTTATATTGTGATACGCTAGAGAATTTTATGAGGACGATTAAGGTATTAATGATTCGTAAGTAGGAAGGTAAGTTATATTGCGATGCGCTAGAGAATTCACATACGGTGCACAATATTAGAGAAATGGCGCAACGATAACAACACAACAGTTGATTCGACAAGAGGGGTTATATGGCATGCAGGCTAACGAACCAAGAACAGTACATGCATGCCTTTAGGGAATTAGAAATACATGGGACATATGGACGAAAAGGGCTAGACTACTGCGTGGACCGGGGCCATTTGCTTTTCCTTATGAGGTCGGCGTTGTACTCCTCGTCTGTTGCCTTGGCCTTGGCCGCCATTTCCCTTTTTTTCTCATGCTCCCTCTCGCGATCATCGCGATCCCGGCACCTGCACGCCTCGAGATGGGCCTGCTCTCCCGCCGAATACGCTGGTTGTACTCTTCGGTGCGGTGCTCGTCCTCCCTCCTCTCGCGGTCCCTGTTGGCATCTCACTCCTCGTAGTCGAGAGTCCACTAGTCGTGTGGGTGGATCTCTAGGTCGATCCACTTGTGGTAGCCACATAGCGGATCCGGGGATTACGAGTAGACGGGAGAGGTTGTTAGTGCGGACTTTCAAAGAGAATTGGTAGGGGAACATACTGCTATTTGTCCTTATCGGCTGCCGACAGCGGCTCGTGTCCCAACGGCGGTCGGGATAGTCGCAGGAGTAGTTCACGCAACCCCAGTAACATATGCCCAGGCTGAGCGGGTGCTTGGACTTGAAGAACTTGCATCTGTCCCTGCACCAACAGAGGGACAACGTCTCCCCCTCAGGTGGGTATTGCGGCGAACGCTCGATTGGGTTGGGATGTTCTGGTAGGGTTTGTTGCTATGGGTGGCGGCATCATTGCGGGGAGGTGGCCTCTTGGCACGCTCCCTTTGTTCCTCTTGGGCCGCACACTCCTTTTGCATTTTGCGGATCTCCTCCTAGTGCTTGTCCATCTGAGCGAGTTTATGTTGAAGTCTGGATGCAGAAGAACCCGGCGTGGAAGGGGTAGTACTTATATGTTAAACCCAGCTGCGTGCGCGATTGAATTGTAATTCAGTTGAAGGAAATTCGTGTCCACGAGGTAGCGGCCCTGAAAAGCTGGCTCGTCGGGTCATGTCGTCCTGAAAAGCTGGCTTGTCGGGTCACATCATCCTGAAAAGCTGACTATTCGGGTCACGTCGTCCTAAAAAGTTGACTCATCGGGTCATATTGTCCGAAAGTCGACTCATCGAGTCCGCCGCCCGCAAAGTCGACTCGCCAGTCACGTCTCTTCGCAAAGTCGACTCCTCAGTCACGTTGTTACGCAAAGTCGACTCATCGGGTCACATCGATCGCGCAAAGTAAGGGGGTCAAGGCGAGAAAGAGGGTGGTGTGGGGTGTCTCGATGCGTAATCGCATACGGGTCGCGGTTTTCAAGCAAAAAGAGATATCGAAACACAGGACTAGCATAATAATAGTTGTACGAAATTAATATTTACATGGCATGACCGATATTTGGAGGAACAAATATCTCTGGCGGCCCTCTTGGGGCGCACCCCACGGTCGCCTCGCCTCGCGCCAACGATGGTCCAAAGCACGCCGAGGATCGATCGTTCGACTACCGACCGCACGAGTAGCCCGAGGTGGTGTCGTGAGGGGGGGTTCTGTGTCAATTGGGTCGATCCTGGTGCACCGTGCAACCGAGAAGCCTCCAAAGAGAACGGGGTGTCACGCGGGTCTATGAAGAAGTCCTCAAGGGGTACCGATAGTTGTGCCTCGTCGTGGAACAATGAAGAGTCCTCCCAAGTCGTTCCTGTGAAGTATTACATTACAAACGTAATCATGGCGAAAACCACGAAAAAGGATGTTACGAAAGCAAGCAAGGTGGTCATACCTAGTGGCCCGAAGACGTGCCCCGACGACTCCGTGTACTCCTGCCCCGTGTACGGGTGAAGCTTAGGACCTGCAAGAGAAGATTGCCGTTAGTAACTAGTGGGGTTCGAAATAAAGAAGCATTACGTTATGCATGTAATCATGGCGGACACCACGAAAAAGGTTGTTACGCAAGCAAGTAGGGTGCTCATACCTGGTGGCATGAAGTCGTGCCCTGATGACTCTGCGTACTCCTGCCCCGCGTGTCGGTGGAGCACCGGACCTACAAGAGAAGGTTGCTGTTAGTAACTTGTGCAGTTCAAAATAAAGAAGCGGAAGTGAATGCCTCATGCTCACCTCTAAAATGTCCTGTGGTGCTCCCACCACGGTGCCACGACGACACGCCCGCCACGTCTAGGGCAGGAGCCTGTGGCTGTGAACCACCTCGGTTGACCCCTCGTCCTCGCACTGGTCGGTCCAGCGGGTCCCTCGGCGTGCGACAAATCGCGATCTGGATGCCTCATCTCGTGGCCTCCATGATCCGCTGCAGGACCCCTCTGGTGTCCCCCGGCGTCATGTGCTATGTGGAGGCTGCCAACTTGAGAACCTCCCGGTGCAGATCAGTCTACACAAGTAATGAACAACTTGGAAACATAAATCTGGAAAATTAAATATGAATTAAAGACCGTTCAATACGTACAGATCTGTGGAAACTGGAGTCCAGCTGGGTGGGGTACGTGTCGGACGTCGTAGCCTCATGTCGTGGTGGGTCAACCACGACCCGGACACTGCAAAGCCTCGTCCGACTAGCTTACCACTCCATGTACTCCCCGTACGTCTCGAGGTCGTAGGGATCATCCCCACACTAGATGGGGTCCTCGTGCGTGCCACTCCAAGTCTCAACCCAAGGGGACATCCTGTCCAACCAGGACATCGTGCCACGTACTCCCTTCCTAGTGTACCCGTGGACAGCAAGACAATTATTTGGTCGGCACGTAACGCACATTGTACGAAAGAAGTAAAGAGTGAACCTACGCATGAACGTGCGCCAGCACCCGCGTCCCCCTGGGGCTGGGACCTCCTGTCGCAGACCAAACTGGCGCATAACCAATTGCACCTGGTACTCCTCCACAAAGACATCATGCACCAAGGCCCTCCACGTGTACTAGTACACGTAGTCTTGCATGCACAGGATTGACAGTCCTTCGGGCACGCGCGCGTTCACCCTCTCCTGAGTCTACGGTGTCCAGATGACGCGATCATCGGTCAGCTGATTGAACATCGCAACATACTCCTGGTAGGACCCTTGCGAAGTGATCGGCGTGTACGTGACCTGTGCAATAGAACACCACAAACTTAGCACACAAAATTGTGATTACAATATGAAAAATAATAAATTATCATAAAACTAACCTATTGGCGGCACCACACCGTGCCCATGGTCGGCGGTCCACGCCGTCGCCCTAGGCGTATAAGTCGATCACAGACGCTCCCAAGTCCAACTGTGGTCGTTCGATCTGGAAGTGCTCGAAGGACCACAGCTGCAGAAGTAACGAGCATTCGGAGAGGATGGAGCTGTCCTTGGCACGGTGGCATGCGTTGCATAGTGCGCGGTTGTTAGGACCTAAAAATGCAATTCTGGACCCTCTGTGTATACTGCACTAGTCCAGGATCACGCTAGTGCACACAGTGGCAACATCAATGAAATATCACTTCCATATACAAAGATGACTAATAAATCGGCAAATAACAATAAATATCAGAGTAAAGACCTTAAGGTCAAGCTTACAATTAATGCCTCAGAAGGCGAATAGCTCAATGAAGCTGCAGCGGAATGAAACGGAATAACTTCAGTAAAGCCCATCCATATGCACATAGGCAATTGGTCAGTAGCGTGACCTAGTTCTCCACGATCCTTGAAGTAGACCTTACTAACTGACGATTCCTCCACTTCTGTTGATTTATTATAGAAAGCATGAGTACACAACCGTACTCGCGAGTCATACCACAGAATGCAATTTATAGATGATGGCTTATTCCAAAGGAATGGCTTCTGTGGTTCTTTTGCAAAAATGCAACATTTGCAATTGAATATGAATAATATATTGAAAACATAATCCAAAACAAATAAAAAATATTAATTTATCAGTTGTTTTCATAAAGACACATAGCCTAATCAAGTTATTCACACAGTCATATGACTTAGATCACACAGCTCCCTTCCCAAATGTTTTATGAAAATCTACCTCTCGTGTGAAATCCCTGAGTATGTCCATGACCGCGGACGTGGCTATTCGAATAGATTGATTAACACTCTGCAGAGGTTGTACACTTTACCCACAAGATGCAATCAACTTGTACGAAGCTGATCACAACAAAATATTTTAGAAACTTCATCTCAAGCATTGATACTCCCGGTGTGCTTTACTGCCAGTCTACCCCCACACAGGAAGCCAGTCCGACACACATCGTTCGACCTAACGACGGCGAACCATTTATAAATGTGTACTACCTAGTAGTCCACACCTCCACCTATGCACACAGCCTAACCTACTGCCAGAATAATCAATGTCAAGAATCCATAACTTACTAAGTTAGGCCCGTTCCATCAGGCATGTGGTTGTACAAAAGGCTCAGTTCAATGGCGCACAAAGTTAAGTCTTTAATTGACCAAGGCAAGACTTCCAATTTCTAACTATTATTCCTATGCACACAACTTATTATTCCCATGCACACAGCTCCACCATATCACTTATTGTCCACCACACTTACCCCAGTCTAAATCTTTTACCACCCGGTTGGTTAAGTGCAACATATGCCATCAACGAGTAATAGCACACAGTACACGCAATTTTATCACAAAGTTCCATAATCACTTAGTCAGGTTTATATTTGCAACTCACATGAGATGATGACTCGTAGTATGGCTAAGCAGACTAATCGTACCTAACCAACCCATGTTGGTGCTACAATAATACCAACTAAATAATGAACCAATCTAGGGTGACAAAAGATTATGATATAACAATAGACAAGGTGGACGTAACAAATTGGATTAATAACTACACCCAAAAGCATTTAAATAAATACTTAAAGTAAATACAATAATTTAAATCAAAGTAATTTTAGAAAACTGGGTTCAATATGATCAAAGGCATAACTTGTCTTGCTATAGCAATGATGATCTTATTTTATCTCCAATCTTCTACTTCCTTGATCTTCAGCTCCTTCGGATGATTCCAGGACTTCAATGTCTAATGAGAAAGAAAGCACAAAAACAAACTAAATTCAAAAAGACAAATCAACTAAACTCCAAATTGAAATTGAGTGGTACTGGAAGGTTGATAATGAATTTAGAAACTTGAACGGGTTCAATCGGAGCTCGGACGAAGGAGAATGGGCTCTCGAAAGATTGAAATTCATATGAAATAATGGAAAAGGAAAAGGGAGAGAGAAACTGACAAGTAGGGGTCTATGGAATATTCTCAGAATACCCTATTCCGAAAATATTGGAATTTGGGTAAGTGTATGACAGGTGGGACCGACTGGTATTTATGGATTTCTAGAATTAAAAATAATTCCAGAATAAGGTAGAGAGAGTGACAGGTGGGACCAATAAGATAAAAAGATTTTTCAAGAATTAAATTAATTACCGAAAATAGGATTAGGGGTTAACATGTGTGCTACTGGTTTATGGATCAGGTCCATAGAGAGATGCTAGTCTATAATAGACCATGCTTATGAACTAGGGTTTGACTAAGGTTGACTGACATGCGGGCCCACACGTAGGAGAGAGAAATAAATATGTGGTTTGGATTAATTGAATGGCAAGTGGGGTCAATATGTAAGTGAGAGAGAAAGATTATATTGTTGTATGACACATGGGGTCATTCAACAGATAGAGGCACAAGAAAGAAAGAAATCCCAAAGAACAGATAATAGAACGAACAGAGAAAATCTGTTTCTACAGCATGGAGTGGCAAGCACAGAATAGAGAGAGAAAATTAAGAGAAAGATTAACAGAGTAAGTGCATTGCTGGATTGGTTAGAGTAAGTGCATTGCTGGATTGGTAGGATGACAAAAGAATCATACGAGCCATACAACAGAGAAGGAAACGAACCAGTCACAGAGAAGAAAGCTACGAGCTATGTTCTGGACACAGCCGGGAATAGTGCACAGAGGCATGGCTAGTTATGGCACGTAGAGCCGGCGGTGATTGGAGGCGAACCAACGGTGGCGAAGGGGTAAAATCGAAAGGTAACGACGAGGTGAACATGATGACGTGGTCCGAACATCAAGATTCAGCACCATGCGCTTGCAGCGACGCGAAGAACGACGGCGGCGGCGGCCTCACGGGCGCGTACCACTTCGGGCGATGCTCTGCGAAAAGGGAGGTGAGCACGGCGTAGAACACAGCGATACGAACCCAATGGTGGTGGAGTTGAAGGCATGGGATCAATGGTTGCAGAGTAATTGGCCGGAGAAGGGAGACGTACAAGAGGCGAGAGAACGCTCGATTCTCAGCGCACAGTGGATGAAACATGAATATAAAAGATGCAAAAAAAATAGGTATCAACGAGGGGCACAAGATGACGCGATCGGATTTTAGAAAAACTCACCGAAGAGGCGTGGCGTTCGACGTACGCATTTCAGTGTCCTAGCTCAACATGGTCGATAGTGCTCCGATGATCTTTGGGCGAAGGGGAAGGATGCATGACGTAGAACGCGATGACACGAACCCAACATCGCAGACGGTTCAACCAGGGGACGTTGGATGAAGGCGCAACTCACCGGAGAAGGCCTTTGGTTGGAGCTTGGTATTTTGCCAATGGCGACGAAAATAGATTGATTTGGAGGAAACCAAATCAGGGGATTGGAAGAGGAGATCAACACGGACGTTTGGACGTGAACGATTTGCTTTTATATGTACTGTAGAGGAAAATATAATTTTGAAAGTATTCGGTTGTGATAGAACCGGAGACGAGCTCAGGTTCGGTTCGGGACTCTCGATGATCAGCTGGAGACGGTAGATGAACAGTACCCGCAATGTACTGTAGCATATGGGAGGAGAGAGAAAGGAACGATTTTTGGAATAAAGAAAAGAGCCTAAAATCAAGGAGATCAAATAAATCGCAAACAAATTCAGAAAAATCTTAGAAAATACCAGAAAATTCCTTGGAACACAAGGAAGCCAAATAACATAGGTTTTTTTTATTTAATTGATGTTTAGATTAGTCAAATTAAATATTTTTAATTTAGAAAAATTCCCAATTAAGCTTTATTAATTCAAATAAAATTGGTGAAATTTTCCAAAGACCTAAACTACTCAAAAGATTTTTGAAAAGCCAAATTTTGGGACGTTACAAACCTCCCCCCTTAAAGGAATCTCGTCCTCGAGATTCAGGCTAGCTATAGAAAAGATTAGGGAACTCAGCCTCCGGGTTCTCTTTTGGCTTTCAAACTGCTTTGACTTTGACAGAACTGCTCTTCTGAACACTTACGGAACAAATGTCTTGCTTTCTACTGAACTTCTTGCTTCAACGAGAATTTGACAAACTGGCTCTGGATGAAAAGGCATCTTGAAACTCGATTGCTTCTGACGGGGCTGCTTAGCTATTAACTCAGGTTGACAACTAACTCTTCTTCTGAGCTTCAGAATCTGAACAGACTGACACACCTCTGTCACCTCTGTCGTACAATCCTTAACACCGACCTTCAACAAGTATCCTGACGATAGACATGACTGCGAGGGGAATTATCTATGTAATCTGCGTAGCTTTCTGCTTGAACTAAGCTACTTACAATCCATTTAGGATTAAAGACTCTTAGTCTTATGCTTCATGATTAATGCAAAAAAATCCACATACTTTGTGATCTGATCTACCCCTAGCTAGCAACGACTTACGATCAACCACTGTAAATTTCAGATGGTGACAACTACGAACTAGCTGGCAACTGATGTTGTAGGGGAACTATACACAGAACACTTACTTGCTTGACCTAGTACCATGAGTTAAGGCACAACTCATTAATCTTTATCAATCCATCTACCAATTCATGGTGATACACAGTGCTGAACTGAAAAGAGCATCCAAGGCTTCATACACACTCTATCGCTAACACGAGGTAAACTGGGATCCTCGGTCTGGCGCTAACTTCTCTGACATACCAACCACGTGGTAACACATTGTATGACCTTTCACTTTACTTTGGATCATCATAATTCAATTTCGAGATCTTTGTACACATTGGTACTTTTAGAGAAAATAGAATGCTTGCAGTCAAATGTTGGTTTGAGCATCAACTACTAAGTTTCTTCTGATCAGGTACATAAATATGCCCATTGATTCGTGGATCATTCTGTTTGCCTTCAGTGGATTTTCAAGCTTTACCTTGCCTTAAGGGGATCTAATTTCCTTGACAATACTGTCTGGTCAAGCCTGATTTTCCAGCATCGGTTTGAACTCTAGGGTTCAACAGATATCCTTCTACACTGACTCAAGGCTCACTTCCGGATTTCACAAGTAATTGTAGCTGACTGAACAATAGATTCTTGCAGTAGCTCTTCTAATTCGAAACATCTACCACTATACTGATCTGTCTTGAGGGAATGGACTTCAACTTCATGGTCCTCAATCCAATAACCATCTTTGTTTCTTCACGACATCAAACTTTGAAGTACGACTAGGACAATTCACTTCTTGAAACTTTAGTTGTTAGGAAGTGCTGGCGAAACTTCTTAACACACAAATTCTTGGATATTTCATGATAAAAGTTATCAATGTTCTTCTTGGTATCCGCAAGATTTGAACCGGAGTTGTGATCAATCTCTTCTGTAATTCTCACAAACTCGGTTCACTTCTAGCGATCTAGTGGACTAGTCCTTTTACAATGGGTGAGGGGCCATGGCTATCTTGAAATGACTATCTCACTAATCTTCAACTGACATTGTCCAGTTCACGGACGATCCTAGGAAAAACTGAAATTCTCACTCAAAACTCAAACAAGATGATTCCGAGGTCCTGAAGATTAGCTCCTAGATAAACTTAAATTCTCGCACCTCTTGTGCTACCATTTTACCATATCAACTCGCATTGGTGCTTGCTAAACTGACAAACTTGATTTGACATTGCCTTTATCTTAGAGAATTTCTTGGATCCTCCCTATCATGTCTGCCAACTAATTGGCAACTTTTGCCATAGTTCATCTCTGACGTAATTTCTTCTGAAATTGGTTGATCCTGGGTACCAAGTCAAAGACAAACTTGACTTCTAATACAGTTGCATGCTGTATAGATCATTTGCAATGACAATTGCATACTCACTTGCGGATATAGACATTATCCAATGGTTAGATTCTTCAGCCATTTACTGTTGCCTCACTGCTATGCAACATGATGAGTTGGAATTCAACATCACATTCCATGGTTACAGCTCTACGGCCTTCAATCAACATGACTCAGAACTTGATTACTCGACATGCATAGGCATATGCTGAGAGATATCTAATACTTTAATGTTCAACAATCCTTGTTCTTCATAACTTGCATGGTAAGATGTCTACTTTTCTGCTCTCCAACAAAAGAAAAGATTACAACTATTTTCTAACTTTATTGCCACGAACGGAGGCATGACGCTGCATAGTCTGGTCAAACTAGGCTTTCTTGGTAACATCATCGCACAAACGTCTCTTCTTTGACTGCTTCGTTGGACACACGGATCCTACTGCGTTACCACTTGCTCTGGGTGTTATAATCTTGACTGAAATGACCTCTGGCATTCTTGCGTTTGGAGTTGAGTGACTGGTTCCTTTGAGGACACTGGCTGACGTAGTGACCTTCTTCGCGACAATTGTAACAGACACGTGGCAGACCTTGTGACTTGCCTGGCAACACTGTGGTAGAACGACTATCCCTTTTAAGGGTTGAAACTTGTCGCTTTGCAGGGCATCTCTTGACATAGTGGCATTGCGTACCACACTCAAAACACTCTACTAGTGATATTGACTTGCTTTTCTTTTGAGGCTGGTTGCCAAGGTTAATATTCTGCTTTTGTGATTCTTTATCTGACAAATCATGTACTAACAACGGTTTGTCTTCTTTTGCTAAAGCTTTGACATCGGCTCGGAAGTTTTCTCACTGACGTTGTGTTGCAGAAGTCAACACTGAGTACATGGGGCACTGACTCGGACAATGATCACCACCTTCACATAAGAAACATGTGATCTTGCTCATTGGACATTCTCCAACGGAATGGTTTCCTTCGCAACTGAAACAATTGATATTGTGCTCATCAGCACTATGGCCTATTTCTCCACAACGGATACATGCACAATCTTCTAACTTATCTAGTTGGCAGCACTTCAAATGACAACAGCTAGATTTAGTGTAGGATATCAGAATATCAGGTTTCTCTTGATCACTATTGCTTGATGTCGCATGCTGTTGACGAAAAGCATCGGTGAACTCTGACTACACTACACCATGGCATAGAATTAAGGGCAATTAACTGCCGGGAAAAAATAGGATGAGTGGCAAAACATGTGCCGGCAATGTTCAAGAGATTACGGGTCCCATTATCTGCCGGGAATAACTATTATCTAGAACAACTTATCTGCCGGCTATGTTTTTTATATTAACTACAACACATCTGCCGTAAAAAAATTAAACTAGGTCAACATATCTGCTGGGGATTAGAAAAATTAATCTATGTCATCATATCTGCCGGGAATGTTTGTTTCCAAGCAAAGGGTGCGAAGGTGAAAAATTAGACGAGAGTAGGCGCGAAAGGGTACTCCTCTCTCCACCTTATCCCCTCCTCCACCCGATGGCGTCTTCCTCCCAGCGCCGCCCTCCCAGCTACCCTCCTCCCCCGTTGCACTCCTCCCGCCTCTACTCCTCCTCGGCCGCCCCTCCTCCCGGCGCCACCCTCCTCCCCCTTGCCCTCCCCGCCCCCCATCCTCCCGCGCGCTCCACCCCGGCCCCCCCTCCTCGCCGCGCATCCTCCACGGCTCTCCTCCTGTCGCTCTGTCCCACCTCCGGCGCCTCCTCCTCACCCGACCACCCACCTCCAGCGGCCCCTCCTCCCAGTGCCCCTTCCTCCCAGCGCGCCCTTCTCCCGCCGCCCGGCCGCCTTCCCTCCGGCCGCCCCTTCCTCCCATTCGTGTAGCTTTGTGTTTACCTGTGGTTTTGGTTGCTGATTGGTTCGCTTTGGTGCTGGCAGGGCCGTGCTCAAAGATCCACGATTCGAAACTCAAGGAGAGGTAAGACCGATTGTGCTGTGGATTTTCTTGAAATTCAGTAGGTTCTCGAGGAATCTGGTAGTGATGCGTTATGTTTCAGGAGCAAAAGAGGGTATTTGGGTTGCCGGGAATTGGGAAGAGAAGAATCTTTGTCATGCGAGAGAACATAGGTTATGAACCCAATACGGTGTGGTAATAGATGTTTGTGTGCTATGAATGTTGGATTACTATGCATTGCACTAGATCTTTTATGTATTTTGCAGATATGGGATTACTGCTCATATGGTGCTTGTACTAGGACTCTCAGTGGGCATTTTGACTATGTTTTTATCCCTTTGTTGTATGTGTTCCTTATAGCTCTATTTATTTTAGAGCAATGTTGTAGCCTCTGGTGGTCTTGGTGGTGAAGTATTGATATGGGACCTTGATGCAACACTTTCAATTGTTACTAAATCAGAGAAACAACAGAGGATAAGGTTCCTAATGGAAACTTTGAGCTGGTCGGTTGAGTATAGTGCTTGCCTGATTATTATTAATCATTGTTGTTTCTCTCACTTGTCAATATGAAGAGCTGCTTTCATGATTTGAACAATTAATTAGGCAGATAAGTTTGTGCCATGATATTTGAACGTAAAATCAACATAATTCCAAAAGAAGGATTTGTTGTATCACAAAGCTGATCAATTATTACTTCCTCTGGTCCAAAGTAGTACTCGATTTGACTTTGCACATTCTCCAAGACACAACTTTGACTACTAATTCTCATCATAACATGTTAGTAAAGATACTATGAAATAATTTTCGACAAATCTACTCATGTTATTTTATGTGTCTAAATCTAAATACTTAAAAAAAATATGTTAGTGGCCAAAACCAAAGAATGTTGGCTTCATGTGAATCATAGTGACATCTATTTTTGACTGGAGGTAGTACTAAATAACTATCTTATCTAAGAAAGTGATTCGCTTATCGTAGTTTATTAAATATGAATGCTCTCATGTTAAGCCTTTATACTCGTTTTCTATCTAACACTTGTTATCGATATTTCAAAGCCGGAAGAAGCTCACAATATCTTATCCTGCGTGATGCTTAATGTTGATGTCGCGAGAAACAACACTAATGATCAATATCAAGTAAGAATTTTTGTTACGCAAGTTATACTTCAAAGCTGTTAGGTTCATTCAAGTTCTATATTCGCGCTTCTTGACAATTGGAATGTTATTAATGGCTTTATTCCTTTGTTGTCCTACTAGATTTGGAAGATCCATAAATAAGCTATATACAACACACAGTGAGTGTTCCATTGAATTCGAGGTAGGTGAACTTAGAAGGTGAAGTACTCTAATTGGATTACGGTTTTCCATTTTCCTTCTACTCTTTGTGTAGTATTTCCATTCTCCGATCCAATTTACTTTGGCTAATCTCGAGAATCTCATCTTGCTTAATTTTGCATATGTCACAATGCATGCTAAAACATCAGCGATGATTCTACCCGCCACTAAAGAGGAAGGGATTACGATAAAGAAGAGGTATGTTGTCTTCAATGAAGATGGCACCTTGGCGAGTAACTTAAAGGTTTTGAAATCAAGCGTAGAGGTGAGCTGAAGCAATAATATAATTTCTATTATTGCTCTAAAAGCAAGGTTACTGACTAGCTAATACATCTAAAATTAGGAAAAGATGATTTATTTTCAAATCCACCACCATGTCAAACATATTCTTTCTCTTTTACGTGTGTTACCATGGGCCTTCGCATTGCTTGTTGTATCGGAAATTTGGAATCATCGCATTATTGATTGTCTCTTGTGGCTTCAGTTTCTTTTTCATCCATCATTCAAAAAAAAGTTTCGTTTTCATCCATTTTCTATATGTTTTTAGAAAAATAGGCCTCAACTAAAGTTCTTGGCCCTTTTTTGCTTTAGCTTCAATACAGGGCATCGAGAATCAGCACCACAAAGAGAGGCATCAGCGCTTCAAGATGAGGTTTTCCTTGTTCCCTAGAAATTAGTTACTTGCATTATAGTTTATTGTTTCCAGTTTATATGTTAGGAATCTTTACTATCACATTGAAAAGTTCAAGCCTATAAGCTATTTGAAGACTAATGCAATGCTGTCCTATAAGCTATTTGTCTATGGCGCTTTATTCGACTCCTATTTGTGTCCACTCATGCATTGAATAGCACGCCAAAGAAGAGGTTGCAACAGCTATGGACCAGCTAAAGGAAGCGGAGTCCGAAACAAAGGCTCTCCGGTCCATGACTCAGAGATTGGTCTTAACCCAAGAAGAAATGGTAAGTCTGATTTATATACGGTTCCACTCATTTTGTTTGCTTTTGGCATGAATTTTGATCTATTTGCAACTTTATGCTAGGACTGACAATCCAATGCCGTTGCACTCAATTTGGTTGAAACTAGAACCACAAGTGGCAATAAATAAAACATAATTTCCTATCTGTTATTCTTGAATATCCTTATGGGCATGTGAATATCCAATGTTGTTGCACTCATATTTGATTGCTATTATCTACGGGAAAAAAGGCTGAACAGAGGAGGGTGGATAATATTAAATGAGGTCATGCATGTTATTTTTCCTGTTGTGTTTTAAAATTGAAGGCATGATGCTAGACCTTTTAGTCCACAAATTATTTGTTAGATCAACTATGACGAATTATAATCCCAGTCGCTAATAACAGGTTCCCGAAATCGCTAATAACAAGTTAGTAAATTGAAGTTACTAGATTGCATGAAAACTCTCGTTTGCCTAGTCAATAATCAATATTTAGCCACACCAAAGTGCACACAACCAACCATTGCCAGAGGTTATAATAATGCATCTTACGGTCTGCTGACCTAGTCTAAGCTTTCTCATGCGGTAGGTCAGACTCAACTTCTAAGGCCGTAACTTATTATTTGGAGTGTGTTACTTTTGAACCTTATCTTGAATGGACAGACTTTTTGTATCCAATTATTTACTGTATTATTTCCTATATAGGTTGAAGAGCAATCCTTTTATTTTCATATTTTGTCTAAAAATTATGTTTTATCGTATAAATGGAATAATCACTTCTTTTTAAAAAAATCAAATAACAATGATATATTAATATATCATGGTCCTTCTAGTACTATGACAAGAGCAAGGTTTCTTCCGATAAAATTTGACTTTGACCCATTCTTGTGCCTAGATAGAAGTAGAACAATGGTTATTAATGTAGAGTATAATCATTTCGATCCACTCCTACGAAGCAACTGGACATCGATGGCGATGTAAACCGTGAGACGGGATATTCTCCATATCTTGGAAATATAAACCAGGTGAAGTATTTCTTGCAAAGAAAACCTTTTTACATTAAACTGTATGTAAGTTTGAATATGGCCCGTTGATCCATTATGTTCTTGAAATAGATGAAACATGGTTCTCAACCTGAATCTTGTAAAGTCATGATCTTTTAATGCAGTGTTTATGATCTGGAGTGTAACATCACAAGTCACAATGCGTTAACTAGCCCTCTTTAGGTATCAGAGCATTTGAAATAGCATTGTTGGTATTCACACTTTGAATTGCTTTAAATAGTTCATATTTCAAAGAGTCTTTTGATATCTATATATCTACACTTCTTGTTACAAATTGAATACCCTTTTTATGAGACTTGCATCTGGATCTTACGGAGACTTGTAAGAACTTTATAACACTTAGTTAGGAATACTAGGAAAACATGAAGTTAATTATTTAGAACGACAGCTACCACTCAACTGCTAGTGTGGATTGCATGCCCTTTTCTTGCATCTTTGAACAAGGAAATGGCTTCATGAGGGTACTTGTCAATAAACATAGTTAAGAAACTATCGTATTGTGACTTGTGGAGACATCTTACTAGGTGCATTGACCTATATTTTTAATGTTCTAGGAATTACTCGGGAGAGTTCATTAACCAAGAGGTCTCGTTTGTGTTGTCTTCTCATGATATCGAGGAACTTATCTTGGCGTGGATGTTGCAATAAAGTTCCTAAGAACTGAGCATGTTAATGATTCTTCAAACGTGGAGTTTTTGCAAGAAATAATGATTCTAAGGTAAGCTTTCATATTGAATCATTCGTATACGTGAACAAGACATTGAATCATTTTATTCCGAGATAATTCTAACACGGTTAGATCGTGTCGTGGAGTGTTGATCATGAAAATGTTGTTCGATTTACGAGGCATGCACAAAGCATCGAAAGTATCTCATTGTAACAGTGACCAATATTGTTGATAATCTTGTTTCTTTGTTATTTGGATAGGAATCAGTACCCTTATTGCTCCATACTCAGATAACAGTGTTCTTGTTCTTGGGCATATTTATAATGTGAGTAACATTGGTGGCTCAAAGTTGGAGGTCATGCTTAAGTCTAACCAACATGTGCTTGGTCATTCATTGTCAGTCCCCTTAAAATCTAATGTAAATAACTGTTGATTGCACATTTTTAGATTTTGCATTTTAGTGAGCCTCAATTATAGGAATTGAAAAAATAGAGCTCGAAAAGCGAGGGGATAACTCTGTCTCTTATGCATTTTGGTAGGAACCTCAAGAGCGACTAAGTCTAGAGGAAGTTGTGATCATTCTTCTTTGTCAGGTTTCTATCGGATTGACAGTCTCTGCCCATCCTTAATTTAGACTCGATTTGCTAGGTACTATTTTATGCATGTGTAATAAGTTTTTGTTTCCCATACTTATGTAAAATTGCATTTTGTTGATTAAAAGTGAAAGTTCTATGTAGTTTCGTGAGTTTAACTTTTCTTTTTGTGCTGCAACTTAAATACATTTTACTATGGTTATATTGCGGTGTGATGAACTCTTTCTGTATTGTATTTTAATGAAATAGTGCTAGTGTTTAAATATTGGACTTTGTAAGATATATTCTGCTGCCATGTTTTAACATGATGTCTAATTTGTTGAGTTTGTTGCTAACTGCATGATCGATTAGCAGGACAAGAAAATGGGTTCTCTCCTATCTTGCTTTTAAACTAGATATTTAGATGTTTCAAAGAGCCTTTTTTTTGTGGACCATTAGCAATTGGAACTCTTCCATAGTTGCCCCAAAACAATATATGCGTCCATTTTCATTTATAAATCATCATATGAGACTTCTCTAGTTCAAATATTTTCATGTAGCTTTGGCCTTTACTTGTAATATGACTAGAATTGAGTGGAGAACAATACAACCATATGATCTTTCACACGATTCTTTGTTCATCTTGGAAATGAAATGGCGGAATCCATCAACAGAGGTGCTAGGAATTAGCAATTGGAACTTGCATGAGACCGAGAGCCAATTTGTTAACTGAGTTTAAGTTCTCAGTTTAGTCGTGTGGTCATTTGTGTGTTAGTATGTGCTGGTTCCATGAGCTTTTGCTAGTTATTGAACTTTGGTTTATTTAATTCAAATTATCTAGTTCAGTCTCAAGCTGCATATTTTAATGACAAAGGTATCATCACCGAGATCTTCCATATGAGTGCATGCATGTAGTTATTGGGTTAGCATAAGTTGCTATATAAACGATCATGCAAGGTAGTCAACATTGTGGTACTAATTATTTATTAGCATATTTCAATGATGACTTTGTGGTAGGTGCTTCCTCCCTTGCTTAACAATGTATGACATGTTTCTTGTGCTCGATTGCGAGTGGAGAAAAACTACTTCTCTGCGGGTTGATAAAGAAGAGTGCGCTTGCTAGGGCGGTTGCTTCAAAGAAGGATGAATACTACTTGGATGGGAAGCACGTCGGGTATATTGTCTTATGCCTAAATGGAGGAGTAAGATTTCACATATATCACTATTTCACATATGACACGTGTTTTTACATTGTTTATGTGCTGGGAAACGAATTGTTTAGTTAAACGAATTGTTGAGTAATACTTTCAAGTGATTCTGCATTAAGCCCTCAACGATTCTTTTTTTATTTTATCTCTCAGTAGTTTGCAAGTTTTCCTTTCTATTTTGTTCTCTTTATCGTCTTTCGATCGATGCCATCGATGCGCAATGATCTGCTATTTAGATTGTCTAACATGTGCCTAATTGTCTAACATGTGCCAAAAAAGAAAAACAGATACTAACAATGTAAAAAGCGGTATTGTTGCATCTGCGTGTGCTCTTATCCTATAATCTAATATTTGCATGCCAAGAATCGCATGTTTGCTTGAAATGGGCGACCAATGCGGCATTGAATCATTAGGTTTACATTATTGTCTGTTTGTTCGAACCACGAACACGTGTAATGTTAGTGGAATGGTTTAGTCGGGTAACCAAATGGTGTCTCGAAAGAGTTATTATCTTGTGGGTGTTCTCGGGCGTGTGTTCTGAGACGATATATAAGTTTGACGATTACATTCATGGTGTTCTCCAAACCATGAATTGAACATCTCTCACAAATAGAGGTTTAACCTTTTTTTAACATAATCAGTACACGCCTTCAATAATCGTTGACATTCCTTTGCAGGTCCATTGTAGGAAATGCAATGCTATTTTTTGGCAATAAAATAACGAAAAACTCATACAACAAGAGATATATGGTTTGTGGTTATTGACTTCTCGAATTTCTTTTCGGTACAAAACATAAGAACATTGAAGTTATTATTTGATGATAGAGTGATCGTCCTTATTTTTGCAAATGGTGATAGCATGATGATTTCATTGTCGACTTCTTTTGCGTATATGTTTTGTAAATACCAAGGATAGACTAGTATTATGATAGAAGGGGCTCGAGAATTTACATGTGCCAAGGATAGACTAGTATTGTCGACTTTTTTGTATGGATATTTTCTATATGCTAAGGAGATCGTGGCTATATTAGAATGCTCAGGATTTTGAAATTGCATTTGTATGGTGTACTGCACATGTACTGTTATGCTTATCAGAAATATCATATTTTAGGTTTATGTATTTTGCATCATCTGAATTTCATCTTTGTGTTGCAGCTGTATTTGATTGTTGATGTGATACTTTCTAAGTGGTAAGATCGAGAAAATTGTATGTTTTCTAAATTCTGGTTGAATGGTGCAAACTATTGAGAAAATATCTTGGCGGCGTAATTAAATTATATTGGTATTTTATATGTATATAGGTGTCTATTCTGGCGGGGACAATACACAATCTAGGGCAGTTAATTGCTGGGAATAAGTCTAATTGCCGGGGAAAACAAACTTATCTAGGGCATGTTAACTACCGGCAAAACATACAATCGAGGGCATGTTAACTGCCGGCAAAACATACAATCGAGGGCATGTTAACTACCGGCAAAACATACAATCTAGGGCATGTTAACTGCCGGCAATACATATAACTGCCGGGAAAACTCCAAGCTGAGAAAAATCTAGCTGGGAAACTCTAGCGCAGGGAAAACCAACTTATCTAGGGCACTTTAGCTGCAGGGAATACACATATCTGCCAGAAATGTCTTTCCGCAAGCACTTCTCGGGCGGGCAATAATCTGCCGAATACACATTCCGTGAGATAAATTGCCGGAAAAACCGTTTTTCGGCGGTTGCATTACCCTTAATATTGTGCCATGGTGTAGTGCTAGGTGATGGTGCGCTTGTCGATGGGCGGCGTAAAATTTTTCACACTAATCTAGCATAACTCCTTCTAATTGATGAGCGACAGAAAACTTTCTCGTTATCATTGCATTGCACTGTGATTAGCTTTTCTTCTATGGTGCGAATCCAAGATTACGCATCCTTGAGTCTGATTGATCCTTCAAAGATGGGTGGCTTGGTCATCATGAACTTTGCAAACTTGGTGCGAGGGTGTGCTTGGTTGGGATGGCAACGAAGCGTGCATCATTGCAAACATTACTATTGTCCGATGGTTGCATAAATCCGACATGGTGATTCGGGTGGTAGGAAGTGGTTCGACTTGACCCTTCGAAGAGTTAGATGTCGTAGGGGCAGCCACCGCCCCATGACCCGACGTACCGCGATAAGGCCCCCCTCCCCGAAGGGGCCCAAAAATCAGCAGGTGGGGCCCCAAGGGGGCCCAATCTTCATGGAGGTGCCCCAAAGGGGGTCCAAAGGTTACAGGAGGGGCTCGAAGGGCTCGAAGGCTACAAGGGGTGGCCACTCGGTACCCTGGAAGGCTACCTCATGGACACCAAGGATGTTCGGGGCCTCCTCGGCCCCGAAGCCGCCCTGCATGAGGTGAAGGGAGAAGACACATGGACTAGGCGCACCGGTTGGGTGAGCCAGGTCCAAGAAAGCCCACCGTGGACTGGAGGCTATGCGTAGGGGTAGGAAAAGACCCTGCAGTACCTTCCTAGGGGTAGAATAGTAATCTCATGTACCTCACCGGCAGGCTATAAATAGCTCTCTCCCCCCATGTAAGAAAAACAGGCTTTTCAAGGCATTTAATACATATACACTTCTCCCGCACGGTCCCTTTTCCAAGGACCCTTCGGTCACTCTCAAATACCAGGGGTCCCCTTTTCTCTCTTGTCTAGTCCTTTTTGCTACGACATTAGATTATCAAGACTTTGAGTAAGGCAAGCTATACTCTTTGATTATATTTTGAGTCTATTATTTAAAGTTATTTAAATCCGGTTTCAAAGTATTGCATGCTTATTTATAGTTCAATATTTTAAATTCCTAGTTACTCTATTTCCTTTGTATGGCCAAAATTGATGTTTGAATTGTCATTTCTTTGTCACCTTAGTAAAATAAATTAGAAAATTAGGCTTAGTCAATGCTTAGACCAAAATATTGATTTTGGGGGAATTTAGCCAAAATACAAAGTTGATTTTAAATTTAGACTATGGTATTGTCTTTACCATAGAATGTTTGAAAAATGTTTTGACATAAAAAATAAATAAAACTGGTTTAGACTTGGGCAAATTGCACCATTGGTGGATGCAAGTTTATGCACGGGCTCAAATCAGTGAATGTTTGAGGCCCAGGGATTGTTTTGAAAAGTCGCCCAGTCATGTAAGGATCGGTCTGCGAGCTGTGGATTGTTAAGCCAAACTCATACCACTATAAGTCTGGAGTGGGACAGACTTGGCCAATTAAACTATATTATTTCACCATGATTATTTCATAGAAAGATGTGGGTGTTGTGAAGACTTATTGTTAATACTCACATGGCGCAAGAGGGGTCATCGTTTGGTGTGAAGCCAACGATAACGAAACCTTAGCAGGCATAATTATGTTGAAATAATGTAGAGTAAAGGCCTCATGATAGTTGCTTAGTTGCACGCCTTCGGAAGCGTGTTTTGGCCGACATGCTAAGCAAACTGTCTCTTATGGGTAAATATGTACCAACTTTGTAGAGTAATAATCTATTTGAATAGCCGTATCCGAGGTCATAGACATGCTGAGCAAACCCTTTCGTGGATTAGATTTGGTTTTGATTTCAAAATAATTTCAAACTTAGGTGTTTTTGGATATTCAATCCAATGGGAAAAATTAGGTAGGAAGCCTGGTGTAAGGGGGTTATTCCTTCACTATTTGTGTACGGAGGTTTATCCTACACTTGAGATTGACGAATCAAAATAAAAGTTTGATTTTAATTATAGATTAAAATTGCCTTGAAACTTAGTAATGGTATTTAAAACTTGAAAGTGCCGCTTTATGTAAAATAACCATATGAACATTCCTTGACATTATCCTGCATGCATTATATCTGTTATTGGGTGTAACTGGCGGAGCACAGTTGTTTGTGCTCACCCTTTCTTAATAACTCTTCTTCAGGAGAAGACTTCTATCCAAACGGTGAGGACTTGGAGGACTAGGCCACGCCCCGAGACGATTGCTTGTGGCAGATCGTGTGGCCTACCTTTTATTTACGCTTTTTCGCTGTATCTCTTATTTGGCCTCGGGCCCACTTGTAATAAACTCAGTTGATTATTCAATAAATGCGTGATATAAATTTGCTATCATTTATGTTTGACTGTGTTCAAGTGGGACCCACTTGTCAGTGGATGTGGCTCAGAGAATCAGTGTGCAAGCAAAATGGCGCTGTGACGAGGAGGAGAAGGTGGTCTGTGGTGGAAATTAGAATAGGGTTGGGCAGTTAGGAAATTTAGCCGGTTGGATTTTCTTGAGATTTAAATAGGTTTTGTATTTTAGAAATAATAGTGAATCCAAATGGCAAATTAAAAATAGCAAATGAACTCAAAAAAATTCTAGAAAAATCTAAAAAATATTTCCAAGCACAAAGAGCTCAAATAAAAAAAGTTTTGGAATTAGTGGATGTTCATATTAGTCACATTAAATTGGTTTGACATTTGAAAGTCCATTTAAGCTTTATTAATTCCAAATAAAATTTGGTGAATTTTCCAAGGGACTAAACTACTCAAAAGGATTTTAAAACTCAGAAATTTGAGATGTTACAAAAATTGAAGTGACCACTCCTTTGAATCAGCTCAGAAGACCTAGTCTAGTACTGCTCTTTCGGTAAGTGAAATTTTGCTAGACTAGTATATTAGACTATGATAAAATGTATGAAGTTATGAACTCGTGTTGTATTATTTAACTACGTACGATCTTTGTATTTATGAAGTCATTGAACTATGTGTCATTTTTATTTTATGGCTATGTATTTGAAGTGAGATTCCAAGTGAAATTATGTATGTATATAATTACATATATATTGAAAAATAAATATATATTATTGTATTAAAATCCGGACCGGTACATGGAAATAGACCGATACCAGCGTATTCCATAACAAGAGGGAAACCGAAATGACCTCCGTAATGGAATTGACAACTATGCTCTCACGTATAGGTGTTCTTCGGACCCACGATGTTGCCTCAAGTGAGTTGTAATTATGTGTTTTTAGAGCATGTACAATGGGCTTATGTTAGCCGTCTATAGTCATTGCCACGTAGGATTTTTCTTGATGTGGTGAAAGAGAATGAAGAGAGAAAGATCTGTCTACAATCACGTAGCCGACTATAACACAAGAAACAAGAAAAGCATTAAAAGATTGTGTGTTCTATAAAGACAACTAAAAGAAGGCGGTACTGCTCTGTATTCATTATATGAGCTGCTCTGGTGGCATGAAGAGTTCTTATAGGCAATGATTATCTATACTATTGTATATGCCCTTACAGTTGCACCAGCCAAGTCTCGAATTCTGGACCTACTAGGAATTGCAATTATGTACTTAATTACGAAAAACGGCGGCATTATCGAGAAAACGATTAGATTTGTAAGCCTCACCACAAGACCACAATGGATGATGGGTTGGATCATGGATATTATTTGGGCTAAATGCTGAGGATGTGCTGGGCTGTGGGCTATTTCGGCCGATCACTGAAGATGGGCTGGCGCTTGGCAGCCTGTCGGCCTTCGAGGAATTCGCTTTGGGCGACGGCCACCGGGCCGATCCACCCTCTGCGGAGCGATGATGAGGCGGACAGCGGCGTCGTTGCTGCGTCACGGCGGAGGTGGCCGTGGCGGCGGCGTGCGGCAGGTGCTCTCCGACGTTCTTGTCTGCCCCCTGTCCAAGAAGCCTCTCGAGTAGGCGAGGCAAAACCAAGCCAAGAAAGTTTGGTGCCTCTTCACCTCTCTCACCGCCGCGCGTGGTGTCCTCGATTCCGTCCTACCCTACTTACCCGCCTGTATGATTTCACTTGCCGAGCAGGCACTACGAAGCTAGCGGGTCTCTGGTCAACGACGCCGTCGGCGTGTCCTTCTCGGTGAGTCCCGGCGGCTCCTCCCACTCTGCTGACCCACGGTGCAATGCATTGGTTGAGATGGTCCTCCCTTTTCCAATCGCATGTCCATGTGTGCCAGCCAATGTTCCCGTCAACCTTTTTTTCGATAACCTCGCGGATATTCGGCAAAACTTAAATGGGCTATGAATGGTCATTGGAGACTTCAACATATATAGATATGCATATGAGAAAAGCGATGGTAACATAAACTGGGCAGGCATGTCCATTTTCAATGCTTGGATACAAAACCAAGGATTGCTAGATGTGGACATCCCGAACAAGAAATTTACTTGGACGAACAAGAGGAGAATTCCAACATTGGCCAAACTAGACAGGATTATGATTGATACAGAGTGGATTCAAACTTTCTTAAGCACCTCAGCAAAATCACTAGTAGCAGCAACCTCAGACGACATTCCCATTTTGGCGAATGTCAAAACAGATTTACAACCGTCAAAGATCTTCGGACTAGAAAATTACTGGCTTCATATGACAGAGTTCGTAGACCTAGCAACTCAAAACTGGACGAGAGGAACTAGAAATCTGGCTAGTATCTCTATTGCAAACCTCAAGCTGAGACGGCTTCGGGCAAAAATAAGAGCATGGTCGAAAAGGAACCGTAGCCTACCAACTCAACTTGCAAACTCAAGGACCACTTTAGAATTCTTGGACAGTGTGGAGGAATGGAGACCATTAACAACCCTAGAGTTTACTTTCAGGAAAAATGTCAGAACACATTTACAGGAGCTAAACTGGTTTTGGACACTTAAATGGAAACGTCGAGCAAAGATTAAGTGGTGCAAATTAGGAGATGAAAATACACGTTTCTTTCATATCACATCATTCATAAGAAACCAACAGAACACCATCAAAATGCTCACTAAGGATGGGATTGAATACTATGACAATGTCTCCAAATTACAAATCGCAACTGACTACTTCAGGGATTTTTTCAGTTTAGACATCCCATGGTCTCCAACAACAGACCTTGCAAGTCTCTATCAACAAGATCAAAACATACAGGTTCAATCAGACAACTTCACTTGGGAAGAGATAGCAAATGCAATTTTGCGCTCCCCGAACAACAAAAGCCCCGGACCAGATGGATTCACAAATGAGTTTTACAAAAAGTTCTTGAACATTCTAAAGCCTGATTTATTACAAGTGTTTGCGGATCTATATGCCAATATTGCAGACTTGTCAGGGGTAAACAAATCTTATGTCACTTTAATACCAAAGATTGATACGCCGACGCAAATCAAGGACTTCCGACCCATCTCGTTACTGCATAGCATTCCCAAGCTCATTAGCAAAGTCCTGGCAAATAGACTACAACCAAGAATACGACCTTATTAGTCATATGCGATGCGGCTTCATTACAAGAAGATCAATTGCGAAAACTTCACTCTAGCTTGAGCTAGTCCAATGTGCTTGAAGAGGAAGAAACCGATGTTAGTTCTCAAATTGGACTTCCACAAAGCTTTGACACAATTAATTGTGAATGTATTATCTTGACATTGCAACAAGAGGATTTGACTGACAAATGGGTAAGTTGGATACATACTATTCTCTCTTGAGAACAACACGATTCTTGTCAATGGGGTTGCAGGAGACCAAATTAAATACAAAGCTTGAGAATGACAGGGAGGCCCGCTTTCTCCATTCTTTTCATCTGGTAGCGAGATGTCCTCCAAAAGTGCTTCTGACATGCCCATGCTAATGGACGGATTCTACATCTTTTGGATATTCAAGAGACCACACCAATTCTGTCTGCAGATGACACATTAATCCTACTCAAAGGGACAACCCAACAAGCCATGGTTGTTAAAGAGTTGCTGGACTCGTTTGCAATCTTTTCTAGGATTGAAGATAAACTACCATAAGAGTACATTAGTACCTATCCACATGTCTCAACAAGATGCCACCTTAGCGGCCACCTCCCTTCAATGCCCGCTCAGCTCACTTCCATGTAATTATTTAGGGCTGCCTTTATCCACTAACAAAATACCTCACAGTTTGCTGCAACCTATTATTGACAAGATAGACAGAAGACTGGCAGGTTGGATACCTGGATTGCTATCCTGGGGGAGAGTTTTAATGATCAACTCAGTTCTATCAGTGATACCTACATATTACATGAGTTGCATAAAGTGGCGAGCGCTGACATAAATGCAATTGACAAAGTCGAATAGCTTTCCTTTGGAAGGAGTTAAGGAGATTCAAGGTGGACCTTGTTTGGTTGCTTGGAACACAGTTATACTACCCAAAGAGCAAGGAGGTTTGGGGATCGTGATCTTGATTCACAACAAAGCTTTAATCATGAAACGCATTGCTAAGCTACTATCAGATTCGACTGAACCTTGTTTCAATTGGTTAAGAGGACAATACATTCAAAACCAAATACCGTTACAGTCTAGACAGAGAGACACAACAATATGGAAAACTTTATCAACATCCATTGAGACAACTATGCAGATGTCTAAGGTAATAATTGGGGATGGACGAACTACTGCGTTCTGGAAGGATTATTGGACGAACAATGGAAGGTTATATCTATGCTTTCCTACTCTATTCACATTTGCCATCAATCAGAATTGCACAGTCAGCTCACAGTCTGTGGATAACAACTGGGTGATTGGGCTTCATCCGGTTCTGTCTCAGCAAGCGGCTATAGAGCACTAGGCTTTACTACAATTTACATGCGAGCAAACATCTCACACGAGGAACCACGGATAGACGAGTCCTAGCTTCGACCATGACTGACGTAACTACATCAGGAATTTACAAAATACTATCGACTCACGGCCTAAAATGGAAGGCGGCTGATTTTACCTAGCTAAAATCCATCCCCCATAGGTACAGAATTTTCTTATAGCTAGCTTTCAAAGGAAACTTAACACCAAGGATAATATGACGGTTAAGAAATGGACGACAAATCCTCTTTGTGATATTTGCCCAAACTTTAGAAACAATTGATCACATCATTACGAGGTGCAAAAGTGCAGACTATCTATGGACAAAAATAGGATTATCATCGAAGCCACTTCCTCCAAGGACATGTTACAATTTGTGGAAAAAGTATCAGCACACTCGGTGAGTCACCATAACGTTTGGCCTATCTGTTTCGCAGCCTACGCTCATACACTATAGACCATGAGAAATAAAGGATATTCCAAAATCTTGAAAGTGGAAATACTACAATGCAACGTCGGATCCGTGAGTACATCAATCTTTGGTCCTATAGGTCTAAACCGAATAGCGAGGATTCCCTAAGGCGGTGGTGTCGGCTCCTTATGTAAATAGCTTTTCAATTTGTTTCTTTTCCTTCCCTTTTGTTTTCGGTTTTCCTTTTTTCTGTTTTACTTGTAATATCTTGGCAACTATTATAATACAATGGTCATAAGGTAGAGAATTCTTTACCTTTTACGTCAAAAAAAAAAAGTGTGCCAGCCACCTGTTTGTTGTATTGCCTTGACCAAAAAACGTCCAAGAAAGAAAAACAAAGCGAATTCTTAGTGATTAGTAAGCAACCACGATGTGGAAGGGCGTGCCTTTTGGTTATTGAGGACTGTTTGACCTGAAGTATTTCGATTGGAATCGTGAGGGATGGAGCAGTAACATGTGGCCTGACTTGTGCATACACTAACTTGCTGCAAAGAAACATACGAATGGGTGAATGTTTTGGATGCCGTATGCATCATCTTCGAGTGCATTTCTGCAGAACCAGGGCCTGCGTAGTTTCTTGGGGAAGTTTCAGAATCAGCCAACAATGGAATTTAGTTTATGTGGACCATGTTTTCAGAACTAAGTGGCTGTGTTGTTATTTGTGGATCAAGACATCTGCGTGTCGTGGGTGGGACAAACTGGAGAGGGAGTGGGAGGAAAAATTGATCAAAATACACGCCAAGTGGCTCACAACCAACTGATAATGTCCTGGAAGGGGAACTAATATGTTATTTGCATTTTGAGGGATAAATATGTGGAGCACGGTTACTAGAGGAACAGATGAAAATTTGAACATTTGGAATTGCAGGATTTAAATGTGCTGTTTCTTCCAGCATTTCATTCATTTCTTCTAGCATGGATTGTCTAGCTGTTTAAATCTCACCTCTCTGTCAGCAGTTGCCAGATAGTCGATGGAATTCCTTGTCTTGTCCCAAAAGATCTAAAGTTGCTTGAGGACCACCAGGAGAAATCAGAAGAATGTGGCCCTGGGATTCTTCCACGAGTGAAAAATGATCCAAATGTTTGCATTTCTGTTGTGGTAAATTGGTAATAGTCGATAAAGTTATTGAGAATAACACAGTAAGTGTGCTCTTCAAATTGCTGCTTGCTGTAGTAAATCATCCCCCTGTAGTAATCATTACATGATTACTGTTGAAAAGGCTTCTAAGGTTTCTGATTATTTATCAAGTCTTAGTGTTTCATATTCAGCAGCATCTTCTCCAAAGAACATTGAGATCATCGCACTGCAAGCATGTGACGAGCGTAAGGAAATTGGTGACAATTGTTTCTCCTTCATGTTTTTTGCTGTAGTAATTGTTTTATTAATTCTGATACCACCAAATCAATAGGACCCTGGACCCCAAGTTACTCTTGCATTTTCATTACTTAGTTTTTTTTAGACGCATTAGGAAGCAAGTATCTGCACCTGAAATGAGATACATATGCTGTCTGTGTTCTCAGTCCAGTGTAAAGATTTGGGAGGATTTCCTGGAACCGACCATGGATATTCTATCGAGAGAAAGAAAGAAAGTGAACAGCGAAAGCTACCTTGTAAAGCAAAGAGAACGGCGAAAGCTGGAGTACCTGCCGAAGAAAAGTTGGTATCAGAAAACAAAAAGAAAAATCTTGCATCTGTCATGTATGTATATGCAGTTCTGCATAGCATCCAACAACCGTTGCATTCCATGCCATATGCCAGTTGACTGAAAGGAACATCACATGGATTGATATCTCACCCTGCTATGCCTATCTAGCATCTACGTACTCCTGCAAAATTGCAAGTGCAATCTACGAAACTTTTTACAAATGAAATGGATTCCATTATAATGAGAAATTCATGGAGACATGAGCGATGTGACATGTCACGGATAAAGCTATGATCAGTGACGGCTCACCTTCGCCTACATTCTGCTGAGAAGAATAGCTCCAGTCAGTGTACCTAACCACTGATCACTCGCTCACTGATCATTCCTCCGATTCCTTGCAGGTTACTTAAGTTGCTTAGCCATGGGAAAAGCTCCCCACCTTTTGTACTGATGAAGCAACGGGCAGGCAGGCCAGTTCATTTGACACATCTGCTTGGCTAAACTGGTTGATGCATGAAACTCGACACGGTTTGAGAGCCAAAGATCCTAAGTCCGAGACCTGGATGGTTGCAGCCCACTTCCAGTCCACCTCATAAGATTGATGAAGCCTATTGCATGCCACTTCAGCTTTTTACTACTGTGGTTAATTTTTATCTGACGGCCGGGGAAGGCAGCTGCAGCTTCTAACACTGTAGCCGATCGATCTGGCTCCCCTACACTGGATCTTTGTACCTGTCGCTTAGTCTGCTACGCTCCAACCTTTCGCATCGCAGAAGCTTTGTATCCAAGGAAAGGAGAGAGAGAGAGAGAGAGACTGGAGTTTTAGGTGCACCTTCTCCATCCCAATCGCTAATGATTCCATATGATCCCACACACTCGGCAGACTTGCGCTCGCCTTATAAGCCACCACGATCCACCTCAGATGCTGGTCCACTCCTCGCTGCATTAGATGGTGATGATGATGAGCCACGTGGTGGCGCTCCTCTCCTCCGCTCTCTCCGGCGCCGGCGTCGGCGGCGGTGGGGCGGTCGGGAAGGTGGCAGGCGGCGAGCAGTGCCGCTGTCGGTACGACGATCACCCGGCAGGGTGCTGCGTGTGCATATCGAGGTTCCGCGACGGGAGGAGATACGGAGGCTGCCGTGCGGCCACGCGTTCCACCGGGACTGCGTTGACCGGTGGCTGGCGTTCTGCCGGCGGACGTGCCCGCTCTGCCGCCTGCACATCGGCGGCGGCGGAGGCGTGGCGGCCGCGGGGCTGGATGAGCGTGACCAGCTCAGCGATGATCTTGTCATCTGGTTCTCTTCTCTCTTCGTCGCCGGCTTGTAGAATCGATTGTAGTATGTGATCCTGCCTGCACGCACGGGGCATCTTAATTTGCTTCTTTACTTTGGTGTCTTCTTCGGTTCTTCCCTTGTGATAAGTGCTGATTCCAAGGATAAATTTCTTCGATCCTCCTCGCGGGCTCGCGGCATTTATATCAACTCCTCTCGGGTTGTCCATGTAGCCTTAGCGGTAAAGCACAATCTTGCAGTGGGTTTGAAGCCCAATCCTCGTTTTTAAAACCGCGCATTCTCATTGTTCATATCGATATCCATCAAAAGGAATGTAAATATAATATAACGTGCAGATACGAGCTGGATTGAGTGGAGTGAGAGGTTACCACGGTCCGATTTGATCACTTTTAGGGCTTCTTCCTTATGTTTGGAACATTTTTTAAAGCATTTCTGATGGAGAAATTGCGGCTACATTGTTCTTCCGCGAGTGGATCAGGAACTCCATTTTAGTTCTACTCGAGAAGAAACAGTACCGGTGAGAACTGCTCGGATCCGGTGAGAAACAGTACTGTGTGGATTCAGTTGTTAGGAGAGCTCGGAATCTTTTAGCGAAAACCTCCTGTTCTTTGGTGCAATAATTTGGGCACAATGTATCTATCAGCAAACCCCGTGTTTCATGCCAGAACCAAACACATAGAGATTGATTTTCATTTTATACGTGAATGAGTTGCGAATAAAACCTTGGAGGTCAGGTTTGTTCCGTCACAGGATCAACTAGCAGATGGACTGACAAAGCCGTTGGGAATATAACAACTCAAGACTTTGAGACACAAACTTAATCTCACGGTTTGCGATTGAGGGGGCGTGTTAAAATAGAAAGGTGATTGTATATTTGGTATGCTATGATTCTGTATCGTGTGCGGTCTGGTCTCCAACCCAGAATCGACACAGTCTTCAATTCCGGGTAGTTACTGTCCAGTATCCGGCACAAACGCGTTATCTCCATGATACCGTTTTGCCGAGAGTTGTAATCTATCTCTGTATTGGTTGCATATAAATACGCAGACTCCTGGCGTCAATTGACGTTGAGGAAAATCCCTAATTCTTCTTTTTACACCCCGGTCGCGCGCCTGCCGCACGCGCCCAAGCCCGCAGTCGCGGCACTATCCCCCCTGTCACGCCATTGCGTCGCTCTAGCTGCCCCCTGCCGCACGCTCACCGCCTATGTGTGTCTTTGAAGGGCAGTGCGGTGGGCGTGCGACAGCAGGCGTGCAGGGTAGTGGGAGCGCAGCAGCAGGCGTGCAGAGCGGTGGGCGTGCGGCAAGGGGGAAGCGAGGGGGACGGCCGTGGCAGTGGGGCAGCGACGCTACCGTGGGCCCCGGCGTGCGCGGCATGCCGGTGCCACACGCTGCGGCACGTCTGCGGTACTATTTTTTTGCCTTTTCTCTTTGGAGAGGCTAGAACTGTTATTTCGACGCTAAACAGTGTCAAATGAGCCGAAAACTGTTCTACTTGTACCCCTCATCGTACGCTTGCTTCACTAAGAGTTCAGAAAAGAGGACCAATAATCCTAGTTTGTTAGTAGCATCAATCCCTATTCCGAGAGAGAGAGAGAGAAAACGGGCCCAACCAGCACCCTAACCAACTCTCTTATATTAGTTTAGTTCATTAATTTAGAAATGATGTCGCGCTGTGTCAAAAAGAAAAAAAGAGAGAGTAGCTGGCTTTTGGGGTTTGATCATTAGTCGGAAGCAATTGGTTTGTGTAACAAAGGTTTGTAAGCTGCCCTCGCGTTTGCTTTGTCAGCACGCCGGCTTTTCCCATCCTGCTGTTGTCAGTTCAGTGATACAGTGGTAGTAATCCCAGTTTAGTAGCCCACAGCACATTGTTTAACTTCATCTGTAAGCCTCGAACTGCTACTTTCGGGTCATGTCAGCAGGCAGTACAGCAGATTGCTCACCGAACGGCGAGCTGACCTCTCTGTTCAGCTCTGCCTGTGAGAACTGCACTCGTGCAATGTGCAGTGCGCGAAATCTGACAACAGCATGGATGGATGCAGCATTCATTCAGGACTAGAACGTCACGCGCGCTTCGCCGCGCTGTCAAACCCGTCGAACGGTGGTAGGGAGCGCTGCTTATGGACATGAATTCCATCATTAGGACGATGGAAAAGGATGTGTTTGAAGACCTAGATCAGATCAGAAAGCTTATGCAATACAACTGCTTAACTAGTCAAAGTACCCCAACTGGCGCCTGTAAGGCTGTAACTGAAAGACCAAGCTATGCTACAAATTGAAGGACGACAAAGTGTATGCCCGCCATCTTAGCAGAACTTCCCATCTTCCAATAAGCAATTTATTTTTATAAGTACACGTGCACTTCATAGTAAAGTTGAATCCATGATCAAGTCAATTAGAAAATGCTAACAAAAGCTTCTTAAAGGAGAAACAATAATTCAACAGTGATAATCCACAATCAAGAATTGATACAATACTCTAAGAGAAATAATATCTTCATAGTAAAGTTGAATCCACGATCAAGTTAATTAAAAAATGCTAACAAAAGCTTCTTAAAGGAGAAACAATAATTCAACAGTGATAATCCACGATCAAGAATTGATACAATACCCTAAGAGAAATAATATAGAACACTACAGCGTTGCAACGGTATAGGTCCTAGTTGTCTGATCATCCTGTAAATCATATGGATGCGCCTCCTTCGCACCCCTCTCTCTCATTTCTCTCCGTCTCTCTCTCGTATCCCTCCCTCCTTGATCTCTCTCTCTTTCCGTATTCGACCGAGGAGTGCGGTAAGCCGGAGGCGGCGGCCACCCTCCTTCTTCACTTCGGCCCCCCAACTCGGCTCCGGACTTGGCATGGCGGCTGATACTTCACCTCCGATTCTGGATATGTCGACGGGTAGTGGCGGCATGGCTCGGGACGACCTGGTCCGACATGGTGCGAAGCTCAAGCTGAAGGTGGGGAAGAGAGAGAGAGAGAGATGGATGCTTAGCATGGAGCTCGAGCATGGATTCGTCGATTAGGCGGCGTCGTGTGTGGCGATGGTTAGGGCGGCCGGAGAAGAGGGTGCATCGTTAGTGGGCGGTGTCGGATGGCTCGTGGCGGTACAACATGATGCCATCGTAGCCACGTGAGTTGACCAAAACTTCGTTGAAACCTATTGAAACTTCTTGAAACTTTTGTTTGGAAACTTGTGAAACTTGTTGAAACTCTATAGCTAAAACTTGTTGAAACTAGTGTTCCAAAATCTGAAAATCGTTGAAACTTGGTTTGAAACTTTTCTTGGAATTTTCAAGGAAAAAAACTTGCTGAAACCTAGAACTCTTAAAATGTTGTCACGAAACTTCTTAAAACAGCATGAAACTTGTAGCTACATCGTTCCCTAGTCACTTCCATACTCTTAAGGGCTGCAAACCTTGGCCTTACAATTTGGCTAATCTTGTAAACATAAGAATAGCAACTGTGCTTCCTTCCACTAATATGGATGCATGTTTCGTCTTATCCTATCAATTAAAAAGTAGCAGCAATGCAATAAACTTTACTAACCTCTGACTTGATTGCATTTCTGATCTAACCATAAACAAATCATTTACACGCACTGATAAACATGCTAGTATAATATTAATGAAATAACTTTCAGATGTTAAAAACAGAAAAAGAATTTGTGCTATTTGCATCTCATAGCTAAGTGACCAGTTGCATACCTAAGGGAAGCAAGTTCCATCATTATCTTACCCTACTGTCCTTGAAAGTTGAAAGAACAAAAACATGATTGAATTATGTAGCAACGCACAGAATCCGGCACATTTCAGTGATGGAAGTATGAGGTGCACCGAAGGCAGATCAACATTTCAGTCAAAGTATTCGATGGGGTCTGGAGCTTGATTCACTAAAAGCAGGTTCCCCAATGTGTTTTTCAGCTGTCACACAACCCAAAAATAATCAACAGAATGCAGACCAGAAAATACCAATGATGAGATGCTCCTGCTTGTATCTTATAGCACCCCCAAAATTTGGGACCGTTAAACTATTCACAACCGCCCAAAATGTGCAATTATAAAGTAAGCGACATCTCAAGCAAACTCTCAATTACAATAAAAATCAGACTTTTATTACACAAGGTTAAGACTTATCGGCTGTTTTAACGTGAACACGGGCATCAAGCCCAAAGTTAACATATTACATAATAAAAGAACTTTCAAACTACATATGCGTTTGAGCGCGATCGAGACCTAATAACTTGATAATCATGGCCATCGGGGTTCACCAAAATCCTCCTCATAAAGATCCTTAGCATTTTTCGGGTTTCCTTTGTAGTTGATATTGCAAGAATGAGTACACAACCTTACTCGACAAGCCACAGAAAGCTAAATAATTACATTCTAGGAATTCAATAGAGTGTTTAGGGTTTACCATAACGGTATATGTGGATGCATTTGAGTTTAAAGTAGTTTATCTTTAAAAGCAGTAAAACAATAATAAATATATAACATCGGGGTTTACTCAACAATTACAATTACCAACTTAACATCTCAAAACTCTACTTATGTCTCATGTATTGGAATCACCTATGAACATAGCTTCATTAACAGGAAACACGCGTATTCAAATACCTTTAATTATACTCTGCAAAGTTGTCCAACTTTACCCACAAGATACCTCAAACTCATCTTGTCATGCAATATACACATAATACGTTAGTGTGCGATTGAGTTGAGATAACAAAGTCTTTTCACTACTCAACCTTTTTAGTCTCTACCCAGTAGGTCTTACTCCATCTGACCCTCAAGAAACCACCGCCAACAATGGAATCCACACTCAAGAGGCCAGCGGGTCTATACCATTGTGTAGACAGAGAGTGTCCCAATCGGAAGAAGCGATGTACTAAGCCAAGTTGGAATGACCACACATGTGGTTGAGCGATTTTTGTGTCATTACTTGGCATAAGGTTCTTATCCTTACTTGTCTCTAGTGAGGAAATGGACCAACACCAACTCGTAGTTGTCCACCGCTTAATCTCACCTTTGACTCACTTTTAACACAAATATATTGGGTTGTCTAACTTCTGGTCTTAACCCTCAACTCTCCTCCAAAAACCATTGGTGAACATAAATATTCTTTTGATGATTTTATAAACACATTGTGTGACAAAGCTAAATTATATGGCTATCATTTTATGTAATCTAAACTTGTCAAGGTGAATATGGCCTACAAGAATAGGTGGGCTTGTATGTGAGGTAATAGGAATTATCTATCCATCATGGCATTCAAGCGTATTATTTCAATATTTAAAGTAAGTGGCATAAATACAGATAATGAAAGTAATAATATAATTACATGAAATATAGGCTCAAAATGATCAAAAGAATACGACTTGCCTCCTTCCACAAAGTCTTATAGTAATTCATCTTGTGCGGTGCTCTCCGGAGCTTGGTCGTCGAAGTCGTGACCTAGCATAAAATAAAATAAAATAAATCAAATAAAATGTCCGACTCGACAAAGAATGAGTTGGGAACAATATGCAAGTAGATAAATTTGGAAAGAAACATAAAGAAAAGTGGTGTGGGATGGTGGGGATTTATTTGGTGCTTAATGGGGTGACGAGTTGAGAAATGGATTAGCAGACTCGAAATGGTCGAAATGGCGAAATATGTCGAATTAGGGTTTTGGGGTGAATAGTATCGAGATGATGAACAGTGCTAATTTACACTATTCATCTTGGGTTTGGGGTTTGAACAGTAGAAAAGGCGTATAGTAATTGGTACTACTATTTTGGATTATGAGCAGTAATCATGTTTCTTGTTTTCTATTTATACTGATGATTCTTGTGAATAGTAATGAATCGTGATGGGCCTTTTTGGGTTGGGCTAGCATAGTGTTGGGCTAAGCCCAACACCTTTGGTTAACTATCGGCCCATTAGGCGAGCCTTAAAGGCCTAGCGACTTTAGTGTGTTTCGTAGTAGGCCGAGAAACACTCCAGCTCACCCGCCGAGGTTGAAGAGCAGCCAGTGCTCGGTGGCTGACGATCGGCGGTGGTGGGGAGTGGCGCGATTAGCACTAGGATGACGAGCAACCCATTTTAAGGTTTTACTCAATTTGAGGAGGTTGATTGTGGGAGTGCAATAGTGGAGGGTTTGGGCGCCACGACCAAAGTAGGGGCATGGCGCGATGGCGCCGGCCATCTCGGCGAGGTGATGGGTGGTGAAGCATCGGTGGCCCAAGGAGCTTAGAAATGGCGGTGGGAGTTGGGGTGCAGAGGCGCTTAGTGGCGGTGGCCATGGGTGGCTGGCGAGAAGCTCGCCGAGCGAGCTCGGCGAGATTAGAGGTGGGATGATGGAGAAAGGGATCGGGGAGGTGAGGTAGAGGTTAACGTGGTGTCGATTTGAGGATCGTGGGCGGTGGGGGCGAATCGTCGTCGAGCTCGAAGAAGAAGAAACAGTGGTGGCAAATTCGGGCTCTTAGTGGGTTTGGGGAGAAAGAGTGGTGGGGGTTCGGGAGGTGCTTGCGATGCTTTTCCCCTCGGATTGCTTGGCCTTTATAGTGGCAAGAGGCGGTGCAAGCGAGAAAGCGGCAGTGTGTGGCGGCGTGTCTTGGCCGTGCTTAGTCGGCGGGAAAAGGAGAAAGCGGGGCAAGGTGGCGAGTGAGGTGGCGGCAGTGAAGGTGGTAGAAATTTGGTATTTGGGAGGAGGTGGTTAGTGGGCGGCGAAAGTGGAGGCACTATGGTGAGGAAGATAAGCAGGAGGGAGGCGCTCGGGAGGGATGGCGTCCGCCGAGACTTGCAAAAATGGGAAGGACAAAAGAGGCAAGTGGGAAAGGAAGGAACTTTCCGAATTGGGAAAAAATCCAAATTCAAGCCAAAAGATTCAAAAATTTTGAAATTCCAAATTTTGGGTTGTTTCATATCTGCACACAACCCACAAATAATTAGCACGTCAACGATGTATCTGCACACAAGTACTTCTGAATCTTTGCTTACTACTACAACATTACTACATTAACTTCGCTGCAAAAGCATTTACTTCTTGGACTAAAACTGGGTGGCAACAATTGCCGGCTACAATCATATTAGCTGACTGGCTTTATCTTGCAAATGAATTAGCTGCATATATCTACTTGTGACTACCCATCATAGGTGGCCATTACTAACATGAACATTTTTTTCCTCCACATAATTTAACAATTTTGCCACCTATATTCTACTACCTTAAAACCATAGTTGAATAATGTTCAAAGATCGACAACTAAATTCATTTGTTAATCATACACATCATCCTCAAATATGAACTGTGTGCTTCAGTAAGGACACACTGCCATTGTCATGTGGGGTCAGTACCACAGTCGCAGGTCATGCACGGCTGTAGGATGAGTTGGCTTCAGAGGAGTTTATCTCTTAGTTAAACTTGGTTTATCTACTAGTTGTTTAAAAATCAAATCAGGAGATTGAGTTTTTTTTAAGATAATGGAAGAGAAAAAATCTCCCTTGGCCTCTACATCACAATGCACACAGTCCAATTTATTTAAGCGTTCAAAGTAACAAACAATCCAAGAAATATCAAACGGCTTGCAGCCTTACAACGAAAGATAATTGCAACACAACTTCAATCATTGCAAATCCTATGACTAAGCCTCCACCCACGAAAATTGAGGATTTGCTTCATACAAACCCCAACCTTTGGCTTCCCTCCAACATTGACTTCTTTTGGTGCGATTTACGGGATTGCCCATGCATTCGATCGGGATCCACTCAATAAGATAACACAGCGGATTAGTTAAATTCTTGTTGTCAAAAACAACATCATTTCGACACAACCAAATAGACCAACATAAAACACTAACTCCCACGGGAGTTGTGACTTTAACATTTAGAATTCTATCTAACCAATTCTCAAACATGTTAGCCATGTTCCTTTGAAGGATCTAAATTAAGCACATTTCACAACCCACCATGCTAGGCGTGCAAATGGGCAATCAAAAAAAAGGTGCTGAATTGTTTCCTTTTTATCTGAAACAACACTTTGTATTTCCTCTCCAATTGAGATAGGAGTCCTATTCGGATGTGTTAAAGAGTCCTAGTTGGTTGTGTTAGAGAGTCCTATTCGGATATGCTAGGAGTCCTAGCCGGTTGTGTTAGGGGCCCTATTTAAAGAGGCTGATTATCAATTAATGAATCAAGCAAGAAGTAATCAACATATCTTCCTTCTGTTTCTTTCTTCTTCCAATCCACGGTTCTCTTCTAATCCTGGCACAACCTCCTCTGCGCCTTCCTTCAGCTACCGAAAGCCACATCATGGCTCCTGGCCAAGGCCCTGCATTTCGACACGGGATGTGACAGCCATGAATCTTAGTTCATAATAGAGTAAACAGCGTGAAAAGAGACCGACAACGGCGGCTTAGAGGTAGAACCCTTTTTGTGCTATTTTCCTAATATCACTTCACCTCCTTTTTACTGGAAGTCAGTTGTACATTTATGTTTTCACTCAGCTTGAATCTCTGAACATTCTCATTCAACAGGAAAATGTAGAACAGTTCCTTATGTTCTCAAGGGCCGTTGTATAGGAAAATGCTCCTTCAAAATTTGTAAATAAGGATATCGTGTGTCACATATTCTGATTCTTAATTTAATGCAGATAGCTCGCTAACATATACTCTTGAAGGAATCAACGCAAACGAAAGGGTAGCGATGTTTGTATGGAAAAAGGGAAACATCTATTTTGATTGGTCAGACGCAGCTTACATTAAGGAGCAGAAATCCATATCTAATGATGTTCCAACACGTAACTATCTGCAGCTCCTAACACAAATAGAAATAAAGAGTACAGAGAACACTCCTAGAGGCTGCAAACCTCATGCTTAAATTTTTTTTTTGACTGAATGGATAATAACAACAACTCGTAACCCTCCTCGGCTGCGAGCAACATTCAAGTTCAGCCATAACATGGCAGTTAACTCAAATAAAGACCCACAAGCCATTGCCCATGTTTTTCCATTAAAACAGTTTTTGAAAATCAATACTAAACCCATACCGTCCGCACTAAACACGCTCATGACCATAAGCACGGCTATTTAAATAGATTTACACTCTACATAAGTGTACAACTTTACCCATAGTACATAAATTCTCTAGTTTGTTCGGCATCCGTCGATACTAGAAACATTCACAGCGACCGACCCGTCGGCGACAAGCCCAACCTTGTCAAGGGCAGGGCATGGAATTTTGGACGCAAGCAGCAAGCAAGAAATATATATATATATATATATATATATATATATATATATATATATATATATATATATATATATATAATTCTAGAAATGAATTAAAATTACTTTTTATTCCAAAAATGATTAAAAATAATATATTTAATTCAGAAATTCAAATTCGAGCCGAGCCAAGCCAGGTAGGGCTCGAACTGCCCATTTGTGATCGGGCTTTTCATGACTCTAGTCGATACCACGCTCACTCTAGTAAGTATGCGGTCTAGAGCATATGACAAAGCCTTTACATCACTTAGTCCTACCTTTGCACTAGCCCGACAAATGTTTATCCTCACTTGAACCGGGGACACCACCGTCTCGGTGAGGCATTCGCGATTGTGTCGCCAAGCTTTGTGCTCAACACCGTGGTGAAGGAGCCCTTCGGACATGCCGATACACTCGGCCTTGCATGCGCTCTATGGCCTACATGCGTGCAAAGCTAGTTTTCATCGACTTAATTAGCTAAGGCCATCCCATACTAGGACATATGATTATGCGTTAGGTCTTACATTGGATTTGCTAGCGTCCAGATCCTTAATTGACCCGGCGAGAATCTCCCTCTATCTACTAGTGAGACTCCTTTCTCACTCTTCTCATAATACAATATAACTTCATGGCGTCGAAAACTAGGTTTTGTATTTTTATTTTTGTACAAAATAACAGAGGCACACCCTCGGACATCTTTCATAAATCTCCCAAATTCATGTTTATCATCTTGTCCTTTTATAACCTTTTAGGAAAAACTACCGCTCTATTAAGCATTTGTGCGATATTTGCACTCAAAACTCCCAATTGACATTATATATTGTCTAACACATAACCTAATGGCTAAAATAGTAAGGACATCAGTATATCAAGGGGAACCATGCATCAAATAGGATTTACAACTACCGATATCCGAACATAGCGGTTTGATATCAAACATATCGCATGCAATAATAGACTTTGCAAAAAAATACAATAAGTAAAATAGTAGGATCAACATTATCAAAGGGTGCTTGCCTTGCTCTTGTTTTTGAATATGGCGGTGGTTGGTTGTCGAAGATATCGCTCGAATAATCAAAGTGCAATTCAAAAAATGGGAAATCAATCCAAATATTTTGCATATTCGGTATATTATGATTTTAGATGAATTTAGAGACAAAAATCATTCAATTTTGAGTTTTATGCAAAAGTTATTAAGGTTTCAGTTTATTTCGGTTTGGAAATTCGAGAAAAAAAAAGGGAGAGGATTCTCACTCGATAGGTGGGACCCGCCCTTTTCTTTTTCTTTTATTTATTTTCTTCTAAAATTACTAGTGTATGACGAGGTGGGTCCAAGTGATTTTCTTTTCTTTTTCATTTATTCTCTAAAGGAAATATATTTTCTTACAAGTGGGACCCACGTGTCATAGGATTGGTCCACGGGAATAGTGCATGGACTAAAGTCCACACGCAGTCCACCGGACCATGGACCAAAGCCCGCTCATAATTAATGCACAGGCCCTACGTCATAGGCGAAAAGAAAAACCGGATCTTAAGTCCTCAAATTCTATTCATGGGCCCCAGCGTTAGCGAACAAAGCGACAATTAAACCAATAGTTAAGCAATGATTAAACCCTAATGACACATATTATGTTTTAATTATGTGCTTTCTGATCGTGTCTCATTAAGCGAGCGAGAGGCGCTAGGGTGCTCCCTTGCGGCGCTAAATGCGCCAAGCGATAGGAGGCCGCGATGTATGGTGAGTGCCCAAAATGGAACCACGGTCTTGGCGATGCTAAGGTACCGGCGGCGAGGGCTCGGCAACCCTAGCAATGACACGGCGAGGATTAGCGGCGAGTGCGTTGAGCTACAATGCCATTTTGCAAAGCAATGATGCGCGTGGCAAAACAATGTCTTGCCACGAGCAATAGGAAGGTTCAAGGAGCTCACGAGTGGAGAGGAGGATGGAGGTGCGGAGTTGGCCGCGACGATTTTCGAGGCGGAGGCGATCAACGTGGAGGTGATGGCTTGCACAAAGAGGAGGGGAAAGAAAGGTTGGAGAAGCATGAGAGGGGCAAGGAGATTGTGATATAGCGAGGAATTGTAGAATGTCTCACCGTACCGAAGTTAGGGAAGAAAGGGAAGGTTTCAGCTAGAGTTGGGGAAGAAGTAGAATCCAGCAGCTCCTGTGGACAAGAGGCAAAATCAATATGGGGGAAAATGTTCTAGGATCCCGGAACACATGATGATGCAGGTGGCGGGGAGAGGAGTTCACTACAACATCGGCAATGTTGGGGCGGTGTCTGGGCCAAAAAAGGGAACTCGCGTTTCTTTGTGGTTTTGCTTGGTGAGAAGAGCGGGGAGGAGGAGAAGGGTGGCTAATGGAGGTAGAGGGAGCTTCTAGGTTGCTTTTATAGGCAAGGGCAGAGAGCTCACGAGGAGGAGCGCGAGCATGGGCATGGATGCGCTCGGGTGCAGCAACAGGGGGCACAAGCGGCATAAGGATGGATGAGTGACAAGAACAGCGAGGAGGCAGACGATCTGGCCGTCTGGCGTAACAGTATGGCCAGCCAAGGCAAGGCGAGGTCATTGGCTCGGCATGGGTGCTGGTGGAGCCCGACCATATGCAGGTGGTGGTGTAGTGTCTTTGTCTTTTGAAGAAACGAACCACTGACGGGTGGGGTCCACCGGTCAAAGAGAGGAGGAGTGAGAATTAGGTTTTCTAGAGATCCAAAAATTTGAGTGTTTGGGAGATTTTTAGACAACATAATATAGATCTAAAATTATGAATTTTTTGGGAATATTTCGACATAGTGTAGATTATTGTATAATTTTTTGTCCGTTTTTTGTTATATATTTTTCTCTAAAACATCTTTCAAGTTTACATTTGCTTGTAATTTCATTATTTGATTTGAGGAAAATTTGCAAAACATGCTTTAATTAATTCCTATTTTAAATTCAGTACAATTATGCTAATTTTGTATTTTTAATTATCAATTTTTTATTTCAATTTGTTTTATTTATCCATTAGGTTTATGTTTCGAAATTTATGCTTAGGTTTTAAAATCAAACAAAACCTTGAATGGAAATTCAGATAAACTGAATGACAACAGAATGCATCAAAAACTTTTAAAAAGATCATATTTTTATACATTTGCAACATAAGCCCATATTTTGGGATGTTACAGACCTACCCCCCTTACAAAGAATTTCGTCCCAGAGATTGATGAGGCTCGATAAAAGTAGGAAACTTCGGTTTTAAAAGCGGTCTTCTTATTCCACATAGCCGTCTTGGTATGGTTGCTCCACTGAACTCTTAGCATCTTGATGGCGCAATTGAGGTATGCCTTTTGGCTTCATCTAAAATTCGGATCGGGTGGTCCGATAAGAAAGATTCGGTTGGAGATCGATGTTCTCCAAGCGAGTGAGTTCGATTGGGGCTCGAAGACACTTCTTGAGTTGTGATATGTGGAAGGCGTAATGCACATCGAGAGTTGTGGTGGCAACTCCGGTTTGTATGCTACTACCGCCTTTTCTTTCGATGATTCATTATGGTCCGATGTACCAAGGTGCCAATTTCCCATGGACTTGGAAGCGGTGAATGCCTCGCTGCGGTGAGACCTTGAGATAAACATAATCGTTTACTTCAAAGCTTAGCTCACATGGCGGCGGTCGGCATAACTCTTATGTCGTGATTGTGCTTCTTTAAGCGTCTTTCTATTGTGTCAACTTGCTCTTGTGCTTGTTGGATAATGGTTGGTCCAAAGAATTGTTTTCCTCGACTTGGACGAGAATAGGGTGTTATGCACTTTCTCCCATAGAATGCTTCAAATGGAGGCATCTGAAGGCTTGACCGGAAGTTGTTGTTGTAGGAAAACTCGGCAAATGCCAAACATTTCTCCCAATTCGTGCTATAGGATAGCACACAAGCTCGTAACATATCTTCCAAAATCTGATTTGTCCTCTCTATTTGACCTCCTATTTGTGTGTGGAATGTTGTGCTAAAGAATAGCTCGATACCCAAAAATTCATGTATGCTATCCCAAAATCTTGAGGTGAATTGAGGGCCTCGATCAAAAGTTATTGTTTTTGGTACACCATGCAGTGGATAGCGTGATTCATATAAAGCTATGCAGTTTGGCTCCATTGTAGGTGGTGCTAACGGAATGAAATGTGCCACTTTTGTTAGGCGTTCGACAATAACCCATGTGAGTCATGTCCACTTTTAGTATTTGGCGATCGAGTTATGAAATCCATGCGATTTCATCCTATTTCCACTTAGGAACATTAGGGGGTTGAAGTAGTCCTGCGGTCGTTGGTGTTACCTTTAACACATTGACACATGTGAGCACCGGATTTATTAGGCTCATAATACCTAGTCATCCAATTGACCCTAGTATTATCAACCAAATAAACTTCGGTCTCGAGAGATGTATACTTCCGAATGCGGTACACATACCTCACAACAAAAGAATGCATCAATTCCATACAACACATAGTACATAAGCAACAAACCGAAGTTAACGTTAATATGGAATAGATATTACAAAAGAGGCCCTTAGGCCAAATAACAATAATTACAAAAGATAACGATGGAAGCAAAAGTGCCATAAAGATGGCCAAAATAAGAGCCAACCGGTGTGCCTTTAGCCCACAAGGCAAGCGACCAGGACCGCCAAGCTAGTCGCTCTCCCAACCACATACTGACTTCATAAAAGTAAAGCCCTTTGGGCTCTACCTCCTCTGCAACAAAGTTGTTAAGCAAAGCAAATGAGTACAATAACTTGTTTATTGTACTGCAAAACTGACGTGCAAGATAACAGAACTATAATTTAGCTACATGCAAGCTTTATTTAAGTGGATGAGGCTTTGGACTCATTTTAGCATAAAGCAAGTTTCATTTGCAATAACATAGTAGATTGAAAGCAATTTGACAAAGCATTTTTAATTGTTGAAATAACAACGAGATAATAACATAATAACAACAACAAGAACAACACAGAAGTGACCCACCCAAGTCACCACAACAATAGCATGAACTCCCGTTCATACCAACCATGTCAAGTTTTAATTAAAGGTTGTAGTCTAGTCTTGAGCGACCTTACCAAGCATGTCCATAACCTAGGGCGAGGCTATTGAATAGTTTTATCCTGCGGGGTGTACCACTTTATACCCACGTCGAGACCGCCTTTCCTTCGCACACTTAGAAGGTGTCTTTGTACAACTAAGTCCTCTGAGACCTTTCCAAAGGATGAATGCTAATTCGAGTTGCACAACCCACGGGAGAAGGAGACATTAGGCGACCTACAGGAAGCCAATGCTCCCTCCCACACTATACATATACATTTGTTTTTGAAAACACACTAACAGAGCTCGCTCATAATTAACACCTCCTAGAGTACTTAGTCAAGAGGGTTCCATATGCCCCTCAGCGTGGTTAGTGCAAAAGCGCTTGGCTTAGTGACCCAAGTACTCGGTCCTTAGGGACCCGGGCATACCACCACATTCCAAAAACCGCACCATCCATCCAATATGCCCAAGTCTAAATCAATCTTTTATTTTCAGCTTTTGATTTTACAAATTAATCAAAGCACAAGTCTGGACATATAGGAGTAATAATCATTTTTTAAGTGATCAAGATCATCGACTAAGTCGATGATAGCCTACTCTACCGATAGCTAAGCATGTCTAAGCGATAGGAAACACAACTACTAAGTGATAAGAGCTCATCCTCTGAGCTCAAACCACAGCGAATAACCTAGGCTCATTGGTAGTAGAGGATAAGGAATTCCTCTGATTATGCGACTATAGGATTACTAACGACATTTAACACAAAGTAGCATGCATACATAGAAGTAAAACAAAGTATTAAGCTTTAAAGTAATGGGACATGATGGGAAATGGTCAAACTGCTTGCCTTGTTGCTGTTGCTCAAATTGTGGCAGAGGTGCGCTCGGGATCACCACAAATGTCGAAACCCTAGCGGAAGCGATAACGAACCGATAAGAACGACGAAAGGCAACAAAGATAGCACAGCAAACGAACTCCAAATACCTGAATTTTCTACAGCAGCAAGGGGATGATTTTTAGGAAATTTTGCAACAAGAACCAATGGATTTGGATTCTCAATGCAAAAGATATGAGCAAAACAATTCTGCTCAGCCTAAAAATTACCAAACTGCACTATTCACTAATTTAATTACGAGGCAACATTTTCTAGAAAAGTGGTGAGGCTGAGATTTTATTGTAAAACCAGCACCTCATGAGATGAATAACACAATTGAGTTCATCTTATTTGGAGCTATTATGCACTTTATATAATTTTTCAAAAACAAGAACTTGAACAAAATTATAATGCACAAGTCCTCATTTCTAAAACAGCAACATGCTCGAACTAATTCTCACAGTGGGTTCATTAATAGAGAAACCAACAAGGTTGGTCTCACTCAAAAATAAACCACGAGCATTAGTTATGGGTTTTTAAGTTAAGCATTGATTTAAGTGTATATTTTAAAGTTGGTTTTAAAATCTAATGGCAAAGCGTGCTCTGGAGCTGAACTCAACTTACAATCATTTTTGGATTAAAGTTAAGTTCAAGACAGAGCCAACACGATTGAATGACCTCAAATGGATTTAAAATGAGAAAGATATGAAATTCTAAAGTCTATACCTTATTTCAGGTCCATAACTAAGACTTCACTTTGGAATTTCTAAAACTCACAAGGGTATGGGAGGGCGTGAGCCACAGATCTCGAGATCCAGCGGCTCAAGACCTCCCAGGAGGCTATCACCTGCAGCGCGTGAAGTCCGGAGGTCTGGACCTCTTAGCAACTCACATCTTGCGAGGTGAGAGGAGGTCGTGGCCGTAGATGGGAGATCCAGCGGACCACAACACGAGAAAGGAGGTCGGAGCGGACCGGATCTAAAGGGAGGTCCTCAGCGGTGAGATCTTCCAAGGAAGATCTAAACTACCAAGATCTCCCGAGGAAGATCTACATCGTCAAGACCTCACGGGGAGGTCTGGGCCAGTCGAGATGTTCAAGGAGGTCCTCGATGGTTCGGATCGTCAGGGAGGACCTTGGCGGTCAAGATCTACAGGGAGGTCATGAGCAGTGAGATAACCTAGGGAGGTCCTAACGTCACAGACCTCCGGGGAGATGCAGGCGGCCACGATTGCGCAAGGGAGGTCTTGGGCGCTCAGATCTCCTCGGAGGATGCTGGATGTCGAGACCCAGCGCTGGCAGCTTGGACATGGAATAAATCTTGGCAGGACAGCGAGGAGGTCAGCGGGAGGTCTTAAAAATGCGCATTAAAGGGTGGATTTAAAGGCGATTAAAACGCCCATTGATTACAATGATGGGAGCAAATGATTAGCGCATTAAAATGGTGAAGCTTTGTCCTAAAGCGACAATGACACGCTCGGGGCGTCAGACAAAGATCCGGCGTGAAAAAGTGGTCTCGCGGCGATGTAGAGCCCGCGGTGAGGTCAATGGTACCTGCCGAGTGCACAATAACGTTGCGCGCCCAGTGGACCTCCTCTCAACGGCGGCAGCGGCTTTGAGCGGCGAGCGTGAAGGCAAAATTGACCAACCGGCCAAAACCGAAAAGCAAAAATGAAGCTCGCGCGACATTCAAGCTGGTGCCAAAACTTCAGCTCATAACATGCATTCAGCGGGTGCCGACATCTAAAGGACTAACGGGAGGTGTACAGGAGGTCCTTAAGATCTTGGGGAGGTTGAGGATGGTGATGGCTGAGTTGGAGAAGATGGGGTTGCTCCACGGCCAGCTCTGCTCCAAGCTCCTCTTTGTCCACCTCTGTAAATGCCCAAACCAAAGCGAGTTAGGTCTTGGTCCCGGAGGGATGGTACAAATGGAGCTCGAGAGAAAAAGGAGGAAAACTCCGGGGACCCTTGTCCACCAGGAGCTCAAGCTCCGACAATGGCGGCCAAGAATGGAGGTCGATTGGAAGAGCAAAGCTTAGAAGGCACCGGTGCAAGCTAGAACTTGAAAGAGTGCCAAAGAAGCTACTGGGAGGAACCAATGGGGCTTTATACTTGGGCACGGAGGTCATGGACCAGGCTAAGCTCATGGTGAGCTTGGCCCATGGCAGATCTAGGACATTGGACAAGATGTAAAGTTGGCAGGGGTGAACTGTCTTGACTGAAAAGCGGAAAGGCGACTGCATTAAATGCGGGTCGTGAGAAAGGTATTAAAGGTGCCAGAGGCTGGCGCGCGTGCTCCAGCTTCGAGGCGCACATGCGTGACCAAGGTAGGAGAAAAACGGGGAGGTCCTTATGACCGTTGGATAAGACACAGGAGAGGTCTGGCCCTCCGATGTCATTTTGAACCGTTACGCTCAAGGGGGGGGCGGGTCCCAGCCACCACGATCAAGGATGGGAGGTCGTGGCCCTCCGATTTCATAATCAGCATACGTGAGAAAGGGGCAGGGGAGGTCCAAGCGTTGGATCTCCATCCAGCAGTGCGGACCTCGGTGAGGACTTAACATGCCTGCGATCAAAAAGACATGAGGAGGTCATGGCCTTTGGATTTAAATCAAGGGCACACAATGACCGGGAGGTCGATATGATGCGCAGCGAGCAAGGAGGTCGGGACCTTTAGATTTAGATCTAAGGGCTACGATCGGAAGAGGTGGAGGTCTGAGCTTGCGCAGCACAAGGGAGGTCATGGCCTTTAGATTTAGATCTAAGACTCTGATCTCACCAAGGCGGGAGGACCATGCCGTGATGTTTTCGAGGAGGAGGTCGTGGCCTTTGGATCTGAATCAGACTCACGACCTCAACAACTAAAAGGGAGTCTGTTAGTTAGATTGAGAGGAGGAGGTCGTGACCATGGATTTTTGATCAATGGTGTGACCTCATCAAGGTGGGATGTAGACTTTGAGGTTTGACACGAGGGGAGGTCATGGCCGTGGATCTTTGATCAGGTGTGACCTCATGTAGGTGGGATGTTTGCTTAGCTTAACGGTGAGGGAGGTCGGGGCGGTTGGATCTTAATCCAGGGCCAAGACCTCAACAAGGTGGGAGGTCTTGGCGGTGTTGACGGAGGAGGTCGTGGTGTTGGATGTAAATCAGCAGTTGCATTTGATCAAAAGATGGAGAGGAGGTCCGGGGGAGTGCAGAACATGGTGGTGGACCGACTTTGAACATAGCTAGCCAAGGAGCAGTGTAGGCTTTTAAATTTAGTTTCTAACAATTGCGACTTTGCAAAATTGTTTGGGATAGCATTTCAACTCCAAAATTCATGAAATTTTTACAGGAGCTTGTTGACAAGAAGATTAACCTTACATAAAATTTCCAGAGGTTATTATGCAATGCATTTTCTCAGGAAATTCATTAAGGTTGTTCAACGATTCATTTGCCTCCAAAATTATCAACCAAGTTTTACAACTCGTGATATTTGTCGGAGGGTCCCATCAGTTTTTGGGACCAAGGAAAATACTTTCAATTGTTGGGCACAAGATTTAAGATAATTGGAAAAGGAATTTGACTTTTGGTCAACAAGAGCTTTGTGTTTTGGATTACACAACTCTTGGACAAAATTACATGAGATTTTAGGGGTTTTCAAGTTGTGAGAAAAAGTTTTAATTTCTACATATAATTATACTTAATTAACCCTAATTACACATTTGGGATGTTACAAAATCTCTCCCCTTACAGAAATCTCGTCTAGAGATTTGGCTCACTCGATAAAAAGAAAGATGGATAGTCCGCCTTGCAGACGATCTTCTCTTTCCCAAGTAGCCTCATCCTCAGAATGGTTTGACCACTTGAACTTTAAGGAACTTGATGGTCTTATTCCTTGTCCTTCGTTCGAGACTCATCGAGTCTGTGAGCAGGTGCTCGCGATTAGTCCAAATCGGGTTGGACGGTTGGACATCGAGAGTCTCCAGAGCTTCCTCGGTTGGAACAGGAGGCACTTCTTAAGCTGGGACACATGGAAAACATCATGTACCCCCTCAAGTGCAGTAGCAACTCCAACTTATAGGACAGACTCCTTCTTCTCGATAATGCGGTAGGGGCCGAGCATATCGAGAGCTAACTGCCCTTGGCCTTGAAAGCGTTGATGGCCCTTCAAAGGAGAGACTTTGAGATAAACAAAGTCATTAGGCTCAAAAGCGCAACTCACGTCGTCGGCGATCCGCATAGCTCTTTTGCTGGATTGAGTGCATAGCAGCTCCACGAATAAAATTTGGACTTGGCGCTCGGCCTCATTGATTGAGTCCGGGCCAAGAGATCTCTCACGGTCTCTGCCCAGTTCAACGAGGTTCTACACTTTCTCCGTACAAGGCCTCAAATGGTGCCATCTTGAGGCGGCTTTGAAAATTTGTTATAAGAAAACTTCGGCGAATGGCAAGCATTTCTCCCAATGCTTCCCATATGAAAGGACACAAGCCGAAGCATGTCTTCCAAAACTTGGTTGACCCTCTCGGTCGACCATCGGTTTGGGGTGAAATGCCGTCTTGAAAGCAAACGAGTTCCATAGCCTCTTGCAAGCTATGCCAAAAGCGAGGCGTGAAAAGGATCCCGCGATCCGACACGATGCGTCTTGACTGCCGTGCAAACTCACGATCTTGAGGCGATGTAGAGCTCATAAAAGACCTACGAAGTTCGGTCTTGGCGGGAAGGAAATGTGCCACCTTAGTCAATCGATCGATGGCGACCCAAATGGCATCATTCTTCTTGAGGATGTGGATAGACCGGTGATGAAGTCCATTCGATCGAATCCACTTCCACTCGAGAATTGGCAAAAGTTGAAGCGATCGGCGGGGCGATGCTCGGCCTTGACCGCGGCGACACGTCGCGCTTTCGGCAACGAACCGCGATCTCCCTCTTCATTCGGGTCCACCAAAATCTCTGGCGGAGATCTTGATACATCTTTGTGGCCGGGATGAATGGATAACGGCGAATCATGGGCTTCGCGGAGGATCAAATTCCATAACTCCATGTCCTTTGGAACCACAAAGGCGTTGCGAACCTCACAACACTATGCTCATCCTCGAGAAAAGCACTTGGTACATTAGGCCTTGACATTTGCCTTAATGTGGCTCACTCCCAAATCCATTGGCTGGCGGACTTGATCCGATCCACCAAGGTTGGTTGCACAACCATGGCGTGAGAGATCCATGCTCAACTATCTCCAAGTTGAGGCATTTGGAATGCCTCGAGAAGAGAGGCGAATGCTCCTAAGCACTAAGGCATTACAATGCGCTCTGCGACTAAGCGCATAAACAGCGACATTAGCCTTGCGGATGGTAGTGAATACCCATATCATAATCCTTGATCAACTCCAACCATCTCCTTTGCACGAGGTTCGAGTCGGGTTGGGTGAACAAGTACTTGAGGCTTTGTGATCCGAATACACTTCTAGCGATTACCGATTAGGTAATGTCGCCAAATCTTAAGTGCATGAATCACATGACCAACTCCAAATCATGAGTAGGGTAGTTGAGTTCATGAGGTCTCAATTGCCTTGATGCATAGGCCACTACCTTGCCTTCTTGCATAAGGGGCATAGCAAGGCCTCGACGAGAAGCATGCATAAAAGATATCAGCTGCGATGGATATCGGGAAGAACAAAGCGGGAAGCGGTGGTCAAGCGCTTCTTGAGTATATGGAAACTTGCCATGCAAGCATCGAGACCACAAGAACTTCTTGTCCTTCTTGAGCAACTCCGTCATTGGCCCGCGATCTTGGAGAAGTTCTCGATAAGCGGCGATAATATCCCGCTAAACCAAAAAAACTCCGCGCCGGTGGCCGAAGTGGGCGGACTCCATGAAAGAACATCGGTGACCTTGCTAGGATCATGACTCGCCTCCATTGAAAGAATATGGCCTAAAAGCCACTTCCTTCAACGAGCGCACACTTGCTTGAACTTGGCGTCTGGTGGTGCTCACGTAACTTGCCTAACACAAAGCGGATGCTCGGTATATTCCTCATCGTTCTGGAATAGATAAGGATATCATCGATGAAGACCACGACAAACTTATCCGGATACTCCATGAATCGAATTCATGAGATTCATGAACAAAGCGGGAGCATTAGTTAAGCGAGCGACATGACGGTGTACTCGTACAAAGCGTGGCGAGTAGAAACGCCGTCTTTGGAATATCCTCGGTCGAATCTGAACGATGATATCCCACTCTCAAATCAATCTTGGAGAAAACTCGAGCTCCAGTCAATTGATCGAAGAGATCGTCAATCGGGGCAATGGATACTTGTTCTTTACGTCACTTCATTAAGTGGGCGTGTCGGCCTTACATCTGTAAAGTACCATCCTTCTTCTTTACGAAGATTATTTGGACAACCCCAAGGAGATGAGCTAGGGCGAATGAAACCCTTCTCTGCGACTCATAGCGCTTCTTCAATTCCACCAACTCGTTCGGTGGCATCCGATAAGGCCTCTTTGAGATAGAGGCGGTGCAGGAGCCAACTCAATGACAAACTCGAGGTCTCGAGCGGGTGGCATCCACTGGAAGATCGGCGGGAAAGACATCAACAAAGTCACAAACTGTTGGGACTTTGCTAATATCTAAGCGGGCTTCGCTTCAAAGCGAAGAGATGCGGATCTAGCGACCGAAAGCGAACACCTTTCATGGGAGGACTAGATAGAGATGAGCTTCTGGCGCAATCGATTTGCCCCATGTCTTTGGGACAACCAATCCATGCCAGAATCACGTCAAGACTCATTTGAATGGAGAAGGATAAGGTTTGCCAAGAACCCTCGCCTTCGATCTCGATAGGGACATCCCTACACTCGATTCGACTCTCAACTCCGAGGCGGGAGGCGAATGAGTGGCGGGACCGACAATGGAGAGAAAAAAGCCCTCCAACAGCGACAAAAGACTCGAAACAAATGAATGGGATGCTCTGAATCAAACAAAAGCGATGGCGGGATGAGAGTTAACGAAAGTGTACCTATGCGGCGTCGGGTGCCTCTGAGCCTCCTCTGTGGTGATGGCGTTGGCGCGACCACTACCCACGCCTTGGGTAGCGGGGCGATCTTCGGTCTGGTGCACCACCTCTGCCGCGCCCTCCATTAGGGCAGTGCTCCTGTCTTCTTAGGGCATTGGTTAGCATAATGCCCCTTACGGTTCATGAAGCATGTGACCCAGTGCCGGAGTTCTTGAGGCGCTCTGTGACTTCGCAGTGCGTGGTGAGACCACGGCTGCGAAGGGCGAGGCAGGCGAGTGACCTCGGGGCGCCGAAGAGTGAGAGTGGTACCCAGAGGCTGCGAGGCGGGGGCGGAGAGGCAGCCTGGGCGACTTATGGGCCTCCACTTGCGCTTGCGGGAGTCCATAAGCTCTCGAGCCGCATGCTTTCGTGACGATGGCCTTGTCGACCAAGGTCTGAAAATCGGGAAAGTCGACAATGGATAGCTTGTCCTTGACTCCTCGGACAAGCCACGCTGAACTTGCTGTTTAGCCATATCGGTGGCCACATCCTCGGGAGCATAACTAGCTAGATGGTTGAACTCGTGACATACTCCATGGTGAGCCACGCCCTTGCTTGAGCACAAAACTCCACCTTCTTGATCTCCATCAAGCGGCGGGGATGTGAGCCGTCGGCGGCGACGGAACTCCTCCCGAGGCGGTGTGATCCACGGGCTGCATGGCGAAAAGTTCTCCCACCATGACAAAGGCACCCTCGGTGGTGCGATCTGACAGCGCCTTCTCGTGCTCAGCCTGCGCTATCTTGAGCTTCCGCTCAACCAAAGCAAAGCCAATCGTCTGCATCGGCGGGTCCTCGGGCCGGGGAAAAGGTAGAGCTGAAATGCTGAAGAAACTCCGCGAGTCCTCCACGCGGTGATGGGCATTCACGGCCCGGATCTTGAAGCTCCGGTAAGTCTGCGGTGGTGTTGCGGCGATGGCGTCGATAGAACTCTCCGGTCATCGTAGCAGTTGCGCTTGATCTGAAGAAGAACCTCGGCCATGGTCGGAGGAGGAGCTCCTCGTCCGGACCGGTGGCCAACCTTAGCGCTCTGATCGTCAAGCCATCTGTTACAAGGAATTTTGGTTAGCAACTAGACACGAAAATCAAAGCCTTAAAGAAAACAAAAGCGATCGACTAGGGAATGGAATATCACCCTAAGCGAAAGCCAAAACATGATAAATTAACTTTAGAAGCTTCTAAAAGACTCTAAAACAGCCAAGAAACACCAAAAGCAAAGCTCAACTTCTCAACTCAACTAACCGTATTGAATGAGCGAGTAATTGATCGAGAAGATTAAAAATCAGATTGTAGGGTGAGAGCTAATGCTACTAAAGAGCAAGGTTAAATCAGCGAAATAAGTGTTAGATACTTAGCTAACTAGTATCACATCTTACCCTTTTATTCCCACAAGTTTTAGTTGATTAACCTCTCATTATCTATCCTAATTAGAAACCTTTGAGGCTGCTGTCAGGAAATTTGATGCTTGCTGTCCAGATTTCACATCAAGCTCCTTGTCGAATCACAGACTCGAGAACTTCAAAACCTTGTAGTGGGCAGCTCACACTTCAATTTGCCAATCTCATTGGTTCTCCCAAAAACCAGTGTTAATCGATAACAACTATTTTGTAGAAGGGAGAGAGAAAACAACTTTTAAAACTCAAATTAGAGTGGGATGAGAAGAAAGCTAAGATAGGTAAGGAATAAAATCGAGAATTTACCTAAGCTTTCAAAACTCATTTGATGCTTTGAAAATAGGTTTTCAAAATATCCTAAGGCGACCAAGCTTGCGTTACTACGGTCATGCGGCTCGATACCGACTTTTGTGAGCACGGGTTTATTAGGCTCATAATACCTAGTCATCCAATTGACCTAGTATTATCAACCAAATAAACTCGGTCTCGAGAGATGTATACTTCCCGAATGCGTACACATACCTCACAACAAAAGAATGCATCAATTCCATACAACACATAGTACATAAGCAACAAACCGAAGTTAACGTTAATATGGAATAGATATTACAAAAGAGGCCCTTAGGCCAAATAACAATAATTACAAAAGATAACAGCGGAAGCAAAATTGCCATAAAGATGGCCAAAATAGAAACCAACGGTGTGCCTTTAGCCCACAAGGCAATGGCCAGGACCGCCAAGCTAGTCGCTCTCCCAACCACACGCCTTGATTCATAAAAGTAAAGCCCTTTGGGCTCTACCTCCTCTGCAACAAAGTTGTTAAGCAAAGCAAATGAGTACAATAACTTGTTTATTGTACTGCTTAAAACTGACGATGTAAGATATGAGAACTATAATTTAGCTACATGCAAGCTTTATTTAAGTGGATGAGGCTTTGGACTCATTTTAGCATAAAGCAAGTTTCATTTGCAATAACATAATAGATTGAAAGCAATTTGACAAAGCATTTTTAATTGTTGAAATAACAACGAGATAATAACATAATAACAACAACAAGAACAACACAGAAGTGACCCACCCAAGTCACCACAACAATAGCATGAACTCCCGTTCATACCAACCATGTCAAGTTTTAATTAAAGGTTGTAGTCTAGTCTTGAACGACCTTACCAAGCATGTCCATAACCTAGGGCGAGGCTATTGAATAGTTTTATCCTGCGGGGTGTACCACAGTACCCACACGTCGAATAGCCTTTCCTTCGCACACTTAGAAGGTGTCTTTGTGCAGCTAAGTCCTCTGAGACCTTTCCAAGGATGAATGCTAATTCTGTTTGCACAACCCACGGGAGAAGGAGACATTAGGCGACCTACAGGAAGCCAATGCTCTCCTCACACTATACATATACATTTGTTTTGAAAACACACCAAGCGAGCTCGCTCATAATTAACACCTCCTAGAGTACTTAGTCAAGAGGGTTCCATATGCCTCAGCGTGGTTAGTGCATAAAAGCGCTTGGCTTAGTGACCCAAGTACTCGGTCCTTAGGGACCGGGCATACCACCACATTCCAAAAACGCACCATCCATCCAATATGCCCAAGTCTAAATCAATCTTTTATTTTCAGCTTTTGATTTTACAAATTAATCAAAGCACAAGTGCTGGACATATAGGAGTAATAATCATTTTTAAGTGATCAAGATCATCGACTAAGTCGATGATGGCTAATCTACCGATAGCTAAGCATGTCTAAGCGATGAGGAAGCATAACTACTAAGTGATAAGAGCTCATCCACGAGCTCAAACCACAGCGAATAACCTAGGCTCATTGGTAGTAGAGGATAAGAATTCCTCTGATTATGCGACTATAGGATTACTAACGACATTTAACACAAAGTAGCATGCATACATAGAAGTAAAACAAAGTATTAAGCTTTAAAGTAATGGGACATGATGGGAAATGGTCAAACTGCTTGCCTTGTTGCTGTTGCTCAAATTGTGGCAGAGGGTCGCTCTCGGGATCACCACAAATGTCGAAACCCTAGCGGAAGCGATAACGAACCGATAAAACGACGAAAGGCAACAAAGATAGCACAACAAACGAACTCCAAATACCCTGAATTTTCTACAGCAGCAAGGGATGATTTTTAGGAAATTTTGCAACAAGAACCAATGGATTTGGATTCTCAATGCAAAAGATATGAGCAAAACAATTCTGCTCAGCTCTAAAAATTACCAAACTGCACTATTCACTAATTTAATTACGAGGCAACATTTTCTAGAAAAGTGGTGAGGCTGAGATTTTATTGTAAAACCAGCACCTCATGAGATGAATAACACAATTGAGTTCATCTCATTTGGAGCTATTATGCACTTTATATAATTTTTCAAAAACAAGAACTTGAACAAAATTATAATGCACAAGTCCTCATTTCTAAAACAACAACATGCTCAGAACTAATTCTCACAGTGGGTTCATTAATAGAGAAACCAACAAGGTTGGTCTCACTCAAAAATAAACCACAGAGCATTAGTTATGGGTTTTAAGTTAAGCATTGATTTAAGTGTATATTTTAAAGTTGGTTTTAAAATCTAATGGCAAAGCTGTGCTCTGAGCTGAACTCAACTTACAATCATTTTTGGATTAAAGTTAAGTTCAAGACAGAGCCAACACATTGAATGACCTCAAATGGATTTAAAATGAGAAAGATATGAAATTCTAAAGTCTATACCTTATTTGAGTCCATAACTAAGACTTCTTTGGAATTTCTAAAACTCACAAGGGTATGGGAGGGCGTGAGCCACAGATCTCGAGATCCAGCGGCTCAAGACCTCCCGAGAGGCTATCACCTGCAGCATGCGTGAAGTCGGAGGTCTGGACCTCTTAGCAACTCACATCTTGCGAGGTGAGGGAGGTCGTGGCCGTAGATGGGAGATCAGCGGACCACAACAGAAAGGAGGTCGGGAGCGGACCCGGATCTAAAGGGAGGTCCTCAGCGGTGAGATCTTCCAAGGAAGATCTAAACTACCAAGATCTCCCAGGAAGATCTACATCGTCAAGACCTCACGAGGGGAGGTCTGGGCCGATCGAGATGTTCAAGGGAGGTCCTCGATGGTTGAGATCGTCAGGGAGGACCTTGGCGGTCAAGATCTACAGGGGAGGTCATGAGCAGTGAGATAACCTAGGGAGGTCCTAACGTCACGAGACCTCGAGGGAGTGCAGGCGGCCTGATGCGCAAGGAGGTCTTGGGCGCTCCAGATCTCCTCGGAGAATGCGGATGTCGGACCAGCGCGCCGCAGCTTGGACATGGAATAAATCTTGCGGAGACGGCGAGGAGGTCTTGGGCGGAATCTTAAATGCACGCATTAAAGGGTGGATTTAAAGGCGGTTAAAACGCCCGTGATTACAATGATGGGAGCAAATGATTAGCGCATTAAAATGGTGAAGCTTTGTCCTAAAGCGACAATGACCGCTCGGGGCGTCAGACAAAGATCCGGCGTGAAAGTGGTCTCATGCCGGCGATGTAGAGCCGCCGGTGAGGTCAATGGTACTGCCGAGTGCACAATAACGTTGCGCGCGGTGGACCTCCTCTCAACGGCGGCAGCGGCGGCTTTGAGCGCCGGCGGCCGAAGAACAAAATTGACCAACCGGCCAAAACGAAAAGCAAAAATGAAGCTCGTGCGACATTCAAGCTGGTGCCAAAACTTGACTCGCAACATGCATTCAGCGGGTGCGACATCTAAGGACTAACGAGGAGGTGTACACAGGTCCTTAAGATCTTGGGGAGGTTGAGGATGGTGATGGCACGAGTTGGAGAAGATGGGGTTGCTCCACTGGCCAAAGCTCTGCTCCAAGCTCCTCTTTGTCCACCTCTGTAAATGCCCAAACCAAAGCGAGTTAGGTCTTGGTCCCGAGAGGATGGTACAAATGGAGCTCGAGAAAAGGAGGAAAACTCGAGGGACCCTTGTCCCCGAGGAGCTCAAGCTCCACAATGGCGACCAGAATGGAGGTCAGTGGAAGAGCAAAGCTTAGAAGGCACCGGTGCAAGCTAGAACTTGAAAGAGTGCCAAAGAAGCTACAGGGAGGAACAATGGGGCTTTATACTTGGGCACGAGGAGGTCATGGACCCTTGGCTAAGCTCATGGTGAGCTTGGCCCATAGCCTGATCTAGGACATTGGACAAGATGTAAAGTTGCGGGGTGTGAACTGTCTTGACTGAAAAATGAAACACGCATTAAATCTCGGGTCGTGAGTATTAAAGGTGCCTGAGGCTGGCGCGTGCTCCACCTTCGAACGCATGCGTGACCAAGGTAGGAGAAAACGAGGGAGGTCCTTATGGCCGTTGGATAAGACACAGGAGAGGTCTGGCCCTCCGATGTCATTTTTGAACCGTTACGCTCAAGGGTGAGGGCGGGTCCAGCCACGATCAAGGATGGGAGGTCGTGGCCCTCCGATTTCATGTCATAAAAAGCATACGTGAGGAAAGGGGCGAGGAGGTCCAAAGCGTTGGATCTCCATCCAGCAGTGCGGACCTCGGTGAGGACTTAACATTGCGATCAAAAGACATGAGGGAGGTCATGGCCTTTGGATTTAAATCCAAGGGCACACAATGACCAGGGGAGTGCGATATGATGCGCTTGAGAGCAAGGGAGGTCGGGACCTTTAGATTTAGATCTAAGGGCTACGATCGAGAAGAGGTGGAGGTCTGAGCTTGCGCAGCGCACAAGGGAGGTCATGGCCTTTAGATTTAGATCTAAGGCTCTGATCTCCTGGGCGGGAGGACCATCTTGTGATGTTTTCGAGGAGGAGGTCGTGGCCTTTGGATCTGAATCAGCTCACGACCTCAACAAGCATAAAAGGGAGGTCTCATTAGTTAGATTGAGAGGAGGAGGTCGTGACCATGGATTTTTGATCCAATGGGTGTGACCTCATCAAGGTGGGATGTAGACTTTGAGGTTTGACACAGGGGAGGTCATGGCCGTGGATCTTTGATCAACATTTGTGACCTCATGTAGGTGGGATGTTTGCTTAGCTTAACGGTGAGGGGAGGTCGGGGCGGTTGGATCTTAATCAAGGGCCAAGACCTCAACAAAGTGGGAGGTCTTGGCGGTGTTGACATGGAGGAGGTCGTGTTGTTGGATGTAAATCCAGCAGTGCGATGTTTGATCAAAAATGGAGAGGAGGTCATTTGGGGAGTGCGGACATGGTCATTTGGACGACTTTGAACATAGCTAGCCAAGGAGCGAGTGTAGGCTTTTAAATTTAGTTTCTAACAATTGCGACTTTGCAAAATTGTTTGGGATAGCATTTCAACTCCAAAATTCATGAAATTTTTCAGAAGCTTGTTGACAAGAAGATTAACCTTACATAAAATTTCCAGAGGTTATTATGCAATGCATTTTCTCAGGAAATTCATTAAGGTTGTTCAGCGATTCATTTGCCTCCAAAATTATCAACCAAGTTTTACAACTCGTGATATTTGTGGGAGGGTCCCATCAGTTTTTGGGACCAAGGAAAATACTTTCAATTGTTGGGCACAAGATTTAAGATAATTGGAAAAGGAATTTGACTTTTGGTCAACAAGAGCTTTGTGTTTTGGATTACACAACTCTTGGACAAAATTACATGAGATTTTAGGGGTTTTCAAGTTGTGAGAAAAAGTTTTAATTTCTACATATAATTATACTTGATTAACCCTAATTACACATTTGGGATGTTACAACACACCTCGTAGATGGCAGCATGTGCATCGATGTCCCGCTTCATACTGGGCCACCAGAATCGTTTTCAGAGGTCCTAATACATCTTGGTACTTCCAAGGTGGATGGAGAGTGGTGAATTATGAGCTTCTCTGAGGATTAGGTCCTTGATATCAGAATTATCCAGGACATAAATATGTCGTCCAAGCATAACCACTCCATTTGGGTTCTCAATGAACTCGATTTTCTCTGCTTACGTAAGTCATGCTTGATGTCGGCAATAATTGGGTCTTTAATTTGGCGGCTTGGATCTCTGATTAGAGTAGAGTTCTGACACTAAACGACAACATAACCTTCCTTGACCACTTCTAAGTTGAGCTTCGAGAACTCTTCATGTAGCATCGGTTGATTTGCCGATTGGCGTGCTCATCTTTGTGAAGTTTCGGCTAAGGGCATTAGCTACAACATTGACCTTACTAGGGTGGTAATGAATGCCAAGGTTGTAGTCCTTGATCAATTCAAGCCATCTTTGTTGCCTTAGATTCAGATCTAGCTGTGTGAAGAAGTAGTTCGAGGCTTTTATGATCGGAGTAGATCTCACACGATTGCGAGATGAGGTAATGTCTCGAGATCTTGAGCATCGCCTACAACCTGCTAATTCTAGGTCATGAGTTAGATAATTAGCTTCATGAGGCTACAACTGCCATGAGGCATAGGCCACTACTTTGCCTTCTTGCATCAGCACACAACCGAGGCGTGGCGGGATGCATCACAATACATAGTAAAGTTTTTGTGTATGTCGGGCGGAGTAAGCACTGGGGCTATTGTGAGTCTTTTATTTAACTCGTGAAAGCTCTCGTCACATGTTCTTGACCATTCGAACTTCTTCTCCTTCATAAGAAGTTGTGTCATTGATCTTGCAATCTTAGAAGATCTCGATGAACCGTGGTAATATCACTTGAGGCAGATGAAACTTTGGACTTTAGGAGCAGTGCGGGGCTATTTCAAGCTAGAACATCTTGTACTTTGCTTGGGTCCGCTACCACACCTCCTTGAGATAAGACATGGCCTAGAATCCGACTTTCTTTAGCCAAAACTTGTATTTGCTAAACTTGGCGTCTGGTGATGCTTTCATGTGCTTTGTAGACATCATACACAAGTGTTGCTCATGCTCTTGATGGTCTTGGAATAGATGAGAATATCATCAATGAAGATCACCACAAAGCTGGTCCAAGTACTCCACGAAGATCTTATTCATAAGGTTCATGAAATTTGGGAGCATTGGTGGGTCAAATGACATTACGGTGTACTCATAAAAACCGTAATGGGTGGTAAATGAAGACTTCGGGATGTCTTCTGGTTTAATCTTGAGTTGAAAGTATCCAAGCCTCAAATCAATCTTGGAGAAGACACATGCACCATTCATTTGATCGAACATGTCGTCAATCCTTGGGAGAGGATATTTATTCTTGATGGTGATATCATTCAATAATCGGTGAGTCGGCGTACATCCATGGTATCGTCTTTCTTCTTCTACAAACGGCACAAAGGCATCCCCATGGTGATGATCTAGGGCGAATGAATCCTTGTCTAACTTCTCCTTGAGTTGTTGCTTCAATTCGGTCATCTCATTGGATGCCATTCGGTAGGGTCACTTGGACATAGGTGTTGCCTCTAGCATTAAATCGATGACGAACTCCATGTCACGATCCGACGACATTCCCAGCAATTCATCCGAAAATACGTCGAGGTACTCACATACCATAGACACTGGTGAGCTCGGGATTGTGATAGAATTGGCGTGGGCTCTTTGTGATGGAGGCGGCATAAGTGGAGGTGAAAGCGACCGTTCTCCATCAAAGTTAACGAGAAAGCGACTCTTTAGCTGGCCCGATTACTCCTTTGTGTTTGGCTAGCCAATCCATCCCAAGAATTACATCTAACCCAGGTGTATCTATCATAATGAGGTTGGCTTTGAATCCTACCCCATTTACTTCAATTTGAACATTAGGACATCCGAGTTTTGCCCTCAAGACTATCCCGAGTGAGTGAACCAGCATAATGCTTTCTAGAGATGTTGTTTCTAGTTTTTGTTGCATGGCAAACCTTTTAGAAACAAAATAATGGGTTGCTCGAGAATCAAATAATGCCAATTTTGATGCGGAGTGAATTAAAGTGTACAAATCACCACATCGGCGATGCTTGGCCTCCTCGGCGTCAATGTCGTTTAAACGGCCGTGTCAAAGCCTTGAGCCAGACTGCGAGATTGCTACCTTCCTTGACCTCGAGTGAGGACACAGGGTTATTCTTTGGGCCCGAGAGGTTGAGGTTGAAGTCTTGGAAACTTTCTCTTTGGGCACACATTTGCAAAGTGCCCACGTTCTCCATAATAGCGAGTAATGCGTTCTTTGCCGATTTTAGTGCAGAACGAATTTGTCCTCGCGGTTGTACTACTAAGCCGTGGCTTCTTGAGGCGAGACCTTGGGCTTGGAATCTTGGAGGTGGTGGTCCCGAAGGGCGCGTGTTTGATGGTTGCCAGCGTGGGTCTTGGCATCTTTGCTTGCTTATTTACTGTGCAAGCCACTTACACTTGCGGCTCTCCTGGCCTTTCGGTGTTGTCTTCAACTTTGAATGGCTTTGTTGACTAGGGCACTGGAAGTTGGGGATGTCATGAGTGGTGAGTGACCACTTGATCTCGTCGTTGAGGTGTTCAGGAGAGAAATTTTCCTTCCTTAGTTTGGTATCTCGGGCGTAGCATAGTAAGCAAGGTAGTTGAAGCGGTGGAGAAACTCCATCACCGACTAGTTCCCTGCGGAGTTCATAGAATTCACGCTTCTTGATATTCATAATCTTTGGAGGGTATATTGGCACTACTGGAATGCCTCCTTGAAAGCGGCCAGTGAGAGTCGGCCCTCTGGAAGGATGGCTTAATGATTCTCCCACTAAGCGGCTATAAGCGCCTTGCGGTAGTAAGATCGTACAACACCTTCTTCTTGTCATTGCCTTTGGCAATGACCAACTCTCTCGACAATGCGAAGCCGGTTAGCCGGCGTCGAAGGATCAGCTGCTTTGAAGCAAAGGTCGGTGGTGAGTTAGCATGAACTCGCCCATCTGGGCGATGGTTGGTTTGTTGCGACTCAGTTCCCTCGACAACATTGCGAAGGCAATAGTATTTTACACCATTTCTTTGGAGCAAGAGAGTGTTGGTTTTCCATCCTTGCTCGATCATGGCCAAGACACATGCCATGGTGGGCGGTGGCGACAAAACCACGGTTCTTGATGGCGGCGGTGAGGTTGCTCGGTGGCGCCGTCGAGTAGAAGGATGTTGCGGATTGGGTTGTGGTGTAGGAACCTCACCTCCGGTTATTCGCGACTCTGAGGTAGCTCTAAATCGCCATGGTGATGAACGAGCGAGTTACTAGCACCTGTTCATACAAAATGTAGTTTAAACAAGCGTCGCGCAAGGCGAGGGAATAAGCATGAGCTAAGCGAATCGGCAAGTATCATCATCCCATGCTAATCTAAATATTCTAATCTGAAAATAAAGCATGTTTTTAAATCATAAAGGAAGCACACATGAATATCAACACAAAGGTCAAATCTTACAGGCGCTCATGCAGAATTGCTTTTACATTACAAAAGAAGCAACTAGAAAAACACAAGTAGAAAATTACAATAATTATACAGCAATATCATACATAACTTCAGCCTACAAAATGCCAAAAGTGCTCACGCTAGGTCTTACAAGTGAGCTCTAGGCTATCTGCCTCAATCTAGTCATCAGAAGCGGCGTGTGGCCGTGCAAACATGCAAAGGCGTTGGCATTGGGTGGATCACGGATGATGGGCTCAAGTAGCTCCTCGGTAGGTTCTAGTAAGGCATCCTCCCCATCTGATATCTCCCGTGAGAAGAGCCCTTGGGCCACCATCGAGCGATGCTATCCTCGGCGAGGAGAACCTCTGGCGGGCCTCCGGCCTTCGCGGGATACACATGAGAGATATCCATCGAGTGACCTCACTAGGCGGCGAGGGTGCAAGTGGGGAGTGAGGAATGGTCTACCCTCCACTTGGTAGGTGTGCTCCTCGATCCGTCCGTGCGGGAAGTGGAAGAATAGATCCTCCACTCCGGCGGCTCGTGTCGCGAGCATATGATGGCGGCGTAGGCGCATCATAAGCGAAATCAGGATGGTAGAGCCCCTCACGTAATGTGAAGGCGGGGTCTTGAGTCACGTCCCGAATGAGCACCCAAGTGAGATACTCGATGGACGCTGCACTAGAGGCGTCTTGAAAGGCCGTATCTGAAGGTGTATCACGACCACTCCGTCTTTGAAGCATTACCCATAGGGTGTCTTTGTAGGGTACCTTCCTCAAAACCTTGGTGCGGTATTGGGGTTCCTAGTAGGTAGTCATCTACAATTTAAGAGCAAGAGTTAGTGAACATGTAATAAGATACATGGATAAGAAATGATAGTAGACAAGAAAATAATTTCAGCATTTTTCTTATCCATTCTCTCGTTATTTAACTAACTCCTATAGCTCAAAACTTAGGTCATACTACCCTTGGTCTTCACATACTATTAGACCTTTGTAATAGCAATCAATTTAACTCCAAATGAGGGTAGGAGGGGTTTAAATAATAATAAATTACATTATTTTCAGTAAGTACTAGGTTCTGAAATTTTGGGAAAAGATCCATCCGAAGCAGCATCTTGCAGCGTCAACAACGAGTCCTTCAAGAGATCTTCATGTAGGATGTTTTAAGGACTTTTTCAAAACATTTTGGCTCTGTTTTAATGTCCTAAAAGTGGTTAAAAACTTTTATTTTAAGAGGGCCTACCATCTCTCAAAGCTACAACTATTTTGAATAGGATGAGAAGAGATGACCAAAAGAATGACTTTGGATAAGAGGAGAATGCTAAGAGTGGTAAGAATTAGTTAAACTCTTAAATTTTTAGAATCAATCCTATGGTTAGAGTAGGTTGCATTTTGAAAACTAATTCTTAATCTAATGACCATTCTATCCAGGTCTCGTCCTACAGTTAGTATGGCTCTGATACCAAGCGCTGTCAAGCTCCCGGGCGTGGAATACCCAAAGACCTTATATGTGTACCGTACTAGTCCCATGATTAGTGGCTAGTACACACATTCACAACATTTGGCATTCACATCCATACAATCACATACACAAGTAAAGCAAAATGGTACTTAACTTAAGCGATTATAATAATTACATCACAGGCCGACTGGCCAAATAAAATAAGTACCAATAGAGTATCAAAATAACAGCGGAAGTAAAGGTGATGAAAATAAAAAAGTTCCAGTGGCATGCCCATCCAAAAACCCAAAGGCATCCGACAAGGTACAAATCCTAGAGAGACCCGTCACCGAACCCTCCGATTCCAGATGTGAAAAAAGCGTCGTTTGGCATTGGCTCTTCCTTATACTTTGAACAACAATATAAGCAAGAATGAGTACAATGTGTACTCAACAAGACTTGTAGTGTAACTCAAGGTTTATATAAATGCAAGGCTAATCAAAGAGGAGGCTCTATGCTACAATTTAATTTGCAATAATCATAAGTAGTACATTACAAGAAATTTGAAAAAGCGATTAAATAGACACGGAGACGATAAGCAAGTATTTGGATGTATAATAACAACAACTTCGCAACCCTCCTAAATTTGCGAGCAACATTTCATGTTCAGCCATAACATGGCAGTTAACTCAAATAAAGACCCACAAGTCATTGCCCATGTTTTTCCATTAAAATAGTTTTTGAAAATCAACACTAAACCCATACTGTCCGCACTAAGCACGCTCATGACTATGAGCACGGCTATTTAAATAGATTTACACTCTACATAGGTGTACAACTTTACCCATAGTACACGAATTCTCTAGTTTGTTCGGCATCCGTTGATACCAGCTCACTCTAGTAAGTAAGCAGATCTAGAACACGTAACAAAGTCATTACATCACTTAGTCCTACCCTTGCACTAGCCGGTGAATGTTTATCCTCCTTGAACCTAGGGACACCATCGTCTCGATGAGGCATTAGCGTTATGTCGGCAAGCTTTGTACCCAACATCGTGGTGAAGGGAGCCCTTCGGTCATGCCGATACACTCGACCTGCTTGCAGCTCTAAGGCTTACCTACATGCAAGGCTAGTTTTCATTGACTTAATTAGCTAAGGTCATCCCATACTAGCACATATGGTTGTACGTTAGGTCTTAGATTGGATTTGCTGGCGTCCGGTCCTTAATTGACCCAGGCGAGAATCTCCCCCTATCTACTAGTGAGACTCCTTTCTCACTCTTCTCATAATACAATATAACTCGCTCGCATCGAAAACTTGGTTTTGCATTATCATTTTTGTACAAAAAAACAGAGACACACCCCTTTGGACATCTTTCATAAATCTCCCAAATTCATGTTTACAATATTGTCCTTTTATAACCTTTTAGGAAAAACTACCGCTCTATTAAGCATTTGTGTGATATTTGCACTCAAAACTCCCAATTGACATTATATATTGTCTAACCCATAACCTAATGGCTACAATAATAAGGACATCAGTATATCAAGGGGGTCCATGCATCAAATAGGATTTACAACTACCGATATCCCGAACATAGTAGTTTCATATCAAATATATCGCATGAAATAATAGACTTTGCAAAAGAAATACAATAAGTAAAATAGTAGGATCAACATGATCAAAGGAGTGCTTTCCTTGCTCTTGTTGTTACGAATATGAGGATGGTTGGTAAATGAAGATATCGCTCGAATAATCAACATCTAATTCAAAAAATAGGAAATCAATTAAATATTGCAAAATAAATTCAATGATAACCAAATCCAAATATGTTTGCATATTCGGTATATTATTATTTTAGATGAATATAGAGACAAAAATAATTCAATTTGGAGTTTTTATGCAAAAGTTATTAAGGTTTTAGTTTGGCTCGGTTTGGAAATTCCAAAAAAAAAAGGGAGAGGATTCTCTCTCGGACGAGTGGGACCGCGCCCTTTTCTTTTTTCTTCGATTTATTTTTCTTCGAAAATTACTAGTGTATGACAATTGGGTCCAAGTGATTTTCTTTTCTTTTTCATTTATTCTCTAAGAAAATATATTTTCTAACGAATTGGGTCCCCGTGTCATTGGCTTAGTCACAGGAATAAGCGCATGAACTAAAGCCCCGCTCGGTCCCTTTGGACCACATACCGAGATCCCATTGTGCACTTTATGCACGGGGCCCTATATCATAGACTCAAAGGAAAACTAAATCTTAACTCCTCCTCAAATATGTTCATGGGCCCCACGTCCCGTGGAACAAAGCAATAATTAAACCAACGGTTAAGCAATGATTAAACCCTAATGACCTGATTATGTTTTAATTATGTGCTATAATCGTCAGTCTCATTAATGAGAATAGAGAGGCGCTTGGGTGCTCGTTCTTGGCTAAATCATGGGTGGTAGGAGCCTGCAGTGTGTGAGTGAGTTCCCAAAATGGAACCCCAAGGTCTAGAGTGATGCTATGGATGCGCGGCGTGAGGGCTCCAGCGACCCATAGGATCGGCATGGCGAGATTGGTGGCGGGTGCGTTAGGGCTACAATGCCATTTTGCAAAGCAATGATGCCGTGGCAAAACAACAGCTCACGAGCAATAGGAAGGTTCAAGGAACTCACTAGAGGGAGAGGTGTGAGGACCTCCTCTCGGAAATGCCTTTGGACATAGCAAATCACGGTTTTTGTGTGTGTATGAGTGTGCGCGCCAGGTACTACCGCACCAGGAGGCGGTAGAACCTTTGTGGATTCAAGAGAGGAGGTCTATCCATACCTCCTAGGAGATCTTCAAAGACCTCTGGAGGTCTTGGTGAAGTCTGTGAGCTAGTCCCGGGAGTCCAAGCTAGCTCGCACAAAGCGACATAGGTGTGATCACAACCACATGGTCAAACAAAAGATGAAGCAGGACAAATTAAACCTTGCATTAAACAAGACCTTATGGTCCAAGCTTTCTTCTGATCACGCCAACTTGGGCTTACAAAAGCAAGCAGGGAGGACCTCAAAAGCCGAAAACACAAAAGCTGCTGGAAGCCATCCAGAGCAAGCCCACAGTTTGTCGAGTGGAGGGCGATCCTAGACAAGCAAGATTCGTCAAGAACTCCTTGAAGAGGTCTGAGCATCCTGCATCGATCATC